>QNGE01002107.1:81939-127637 GCA_008508345.1 Paragonimus westermani
CCTTCAACTTGAACACCGCAGAAATCCTTACTCAGGCAAATACCAAACATGCAAGAGAATTTCTCCAAGCTTGGTACTCATCAATCGGTTCAATAAACAAACGCATCGAGCTAGACAAAATCTACGAACCGATGCGAATCAAGGATTTGAAGAGACGTAAACGCCATCGAGCCCAATTACCGGTAAACCCAAACAGAGCAACTTGAACTGATAAGACAAAATCAACCAATGGTTGGGTCGGACCAGAGGCCAAACACGACGGAAAGCGACCAACCAGAATCCAGGCTAGTAGGTCAACTCAATCTCCTATATAAGAGCAGGCATCGGTCAATCTTCACATTCAAAATATACGCTGAAACACTTACGCACTGATGACGTCACCTCGCCTGGTGATGAAACGTTTGCAACCTAAATGTCAAGCTCGGCGAACATATCAATACCAAAACCATCAACCCGAGTTACAAACAACACCACCACTGTTCCCAACCATCTGATTGTCGTGATATCCACTTTGACTAGCCCACGAGTTCGTAACGAAATAGTATTCGTAGATATGATGAAACTGATTCGGGATTTTCACTCGTGTCATAAACAGCTAATAACTATTCTTATACTGAAGCCCGGGTGCACCGGTATTTCATTACTAATAACCAAAAGAAATGCTGGATAATTCTTCCTGGAATTCTCGGGAAACTTTCAAATATGTGACAGAATGTTGTTTTTGTGGTTCATTACGATAGCGCACACTTTTCCAGGGCTTTCTGGGTACAAATCTGTTACTGTTTGGTGACAGGAAAACCAACTTGACCTTGTCTAGACCATGTCCATCCAAACATAATCATAAACGTGTTCATTTTCAGCTGTCTGTGATAGGTGTTTTTTCTAATGTAGATAACTAGATCCACTTAAATCCCAAGGGCACTGAATTGTAATTTGCGGCGTTCCACACTAAAGCAACAATGGTCGAATCTTAGGCATCTTTTGTCCTGTGAGAGTTCAAGCTGGGAGATCCCGGAGAAATCACTGGTCTAATAAGCGTTATGGGTCACACCACTGTTATAAATGCAAAACGGCGTGCTCACGCGTTCCAGCCAATTGGACACTGCCGATGTTAAAACGGAGGCCGATTCACTCTTCAGCAGTATAACTTGCTGTTGTGCCGTTACTGGAGTTTGTGAAGCCAGCTGCTAAATGTGTGAAACGTGGCTTCTCCACGTGTCTGTACAACAATCATTACTGCACACGGGAGTGGAATGCCATTCCAATGCAAACGTTTTTCTCCAGCTCAGAAAATAAAGGGCACCACAGTGTCACAAACTCGGAACTCCCCCCAAACAAACCAGAGACCGCATGGTTTCTTTTTGTTCTTTCAAAGGCACCCTTGACCGAATACTGTATACTTGAATTCGGCTTGTACAAGGAGATGCATCAATTTCATTAAGCGATCACTCATTCCCACAATGACAGAGATCTATCAAAGGTCTATCCAGTTGGCAGAGCGCAGTTGTACATATACTGGATGAAGTACTTCAGGTAAACAACCACAATCACTGACCTAACTTGAACACGCCTGTTATTCGCCAATATTTTTGTCAGGATAGCCTTCAAGTTGATGCAAGAAACTGGATTGACAACGAGATCTTAATAGTCTTTGTTTTTTCAATAAATCAGATAGTTGGAATCTCTGTACGCTGTTATCACGTGATAATAGAACACGAAAAACAACCTATAAATTTACTGACGACACAGTCGAACGTACGAGTCATAACAGTATATCAGACACTGACATACCAATATATCTGTCGCGATTATCTAGTTTGTCAAGTTTAGATAATGTTCGCCTGATTTACTAAGTCCGTCAAGCAACACGAAAATAACCATGATATCCGCTATATAAAGTAAGCTCTCAGTTCTTAACTACAAGCAGTCCGGCTGGTAAAATAAACAGGCCACACAGACACAAGTTCACGGCAGTCTTCATTCCATAGATCTCAACGCTTGCGTTCAAAATTTCACGGCTAACAAAACTCATGTCATCACACGGATTCATTTTATATTGCTTTCATAACTGGGGAAATGTTCAGTCGATCGGTTGAGAAAACAATCGGACTAAGGTTATACGTTTCCGGACATACGAGTGCGTGTATGCTCAGTTCGCCAAACGCAGCAGGCTGCAGCCGATCGCAAAAGAGGCAACAAAACTTGAACTAATCCAAACCGCGGCTGGCGTGATGCACACTCACGCAAATGCCATTCTCAGCACGACCATCTGATCAGTAGCCGAGAAACTCACCGAGAATCATCTATCATGCGGAAAATTCGATTAGTCAAATAGCCCGTCGAAGCACACTCGTTTTCGCAGTAAACCAGTCAACTCTATTGGAAAGCTGATCACACCGTCCAATCAGCGTTCGCCCAGTAGCGCTCGCAAACAGAAGTGATCGGTTTGTACGAGTGATGTGGATGGTGAGCATATCGATTGGATAACGGGCACAAGCAGATACGGCGATGGTGAAGTATTGTGACATCGTCTGAACACTAACTGCAACACATGGGATATGGGGGAATTGTGTCTTCTACCGTCTCGTGATGTGGGCTCATTATTGTACCCAACTCACGCATAAGCCGTCAGTGGGATTCGATGTCCGTGATTCGTTCAACCAACAAAACATAAGACGCATATTTGCATTTGATATGTCCGAAGTGATTAACGCGAATAACATTCACTTCATATGAATCACGAGGAACGCATCGAACCCTTACAAGTGGACGTAGTGGATGATGTCATGCTTCAGTTGCGAGCGGTTACGTCATTAGTCAAGAGTAGAACCTTCTTAGGAATGTTGATCAATGAAAACAGTTCAGTC
Organism: Paragonimus westermani; assembly: GCA_008508345.1. Taxonomy (NCBI): domain Eukaryota; kingdom Metazoa; phylum Platyhelminthes; class Trematoda; order Plagiorchiida; family Troglotrematidae; genus Paragonimus; species Paragonimus westermani. The sequence goes on from QNGE01002107.1 coordinate 84,807, forward strand.
ATAATGCACCGTTTGAGTAAATCAACTTGTGGTATTAAATACTTTCAGTGAGGTCAGTTCAAAGTCTTCAGCAGCAGCCACCTATATGCTGCTCATCCGTCGGTTTGCGAGGTAACGAGAGGTTCTGCAGCAAGAAACTATCACGATTTATATCACGTCTGTTTAGGTGAAATCAGGCACACATACCGCAGTGACCACAACAACGTGTGTGCCTCAGATGATTTCAAGAGGTAATCACTTTCTGCCACTCCGGTTCTGCCAACATCAAAGGAATCAGTCTACACGATGCTGCCCGCTAACGTATTGCAACAACCATAAGATCAACTGAATTGCCTAACTTCAACATAGCCTAAAAGATAACCATTTATTGTCGCAGTTTATTCGTAGACATCCCTTTGGCAGTTGGGTTCATCTGCACCATTTCTACAATTTGGGTTCAATGGCTCAAGATGTGGACGGGTGTCATAAGTAGTCAACGTTAGTTAAAGAAATCTATGAAAGACGAACGAAAACAATAGGGATCAACTGAAAGAATAAAGAAATGAAACCTCGCCAATTTTGTTGGTGTGGGCTCACCACTGACTGGTTGATACTGTCATACCGGATGACCTTTCCAAACGGTGGTACGGTTGGTTACGACCTTCTCAGTCTGTGACTGGTCTTCACTAATTTTCACAAGCGGGACGTTCATGCGTGTCGTGGATCCTGACCGCATCATATTTTGGCCAGCCCGCTGTTTCCTACAATCGTTAGCAGGTATACTGAGCTATTTTCGGTGGTGGGGACTATCAACTCAACCCTATTGCACTTTAAGCTGTTCGAATACTGATCAAGAACTTGAACAGTCTTCAAATACACGCCGAGGCACAGTCACATCGCTCACACAGTCAACTATTTTGTTATGGACTGGCTGGAAGACTCAAAGACGATACCACTCCCATAACGTTTACGCGAATTCCTCACGAATGTCTCACGTTCCCCCAAATTTCTCGCTTTGTATAAAAGGCCTTAGGAATAGGTACAAGTATTCATGTTAAAATGGGCGGTTTCAACATAAATGCAACAAATGACGGTTATTTTTGTGGTTTTAAGACAGACAGTGCCTATCACGATCCACTCAGGTATGACCTGATTCGCGGCCTAGGCTTTAGCGAAGGAATTGGAGCTTGTGTTCATACTTCAGTGGGTATCACCACGGGAGAAGTTTGTAGATTACTTGCTCAAAACCAGCAGATCAGCTGTTATAGGTTGTTCTCGCAGGTCGGCAGACCAACGTGAGTATACCTAGGGCTTCACTTGAGTAAACTGAACTTATCAATTAATTTGACCATAGTATGAAAAGTATCAGTAATGACACTGAATCAACTCAGCAAAGTCAATTTTCAGTTATAAGAAAGCCGTCGGTTTCGTGGGGATGTTTCAAATTTGTGCACGAAAGACCTCATGAAACGTAAACTTGTCAGTACCAGAACTATAAAAAAACACCATAAACTTCATGTAGACTTTGCGTAGATTGTGCTATAAATGTCAGTGGTCGCCAAAGCATGTCTCAAGACCCTCAACAAGTCCGATTCATTCGCAGATGTAGGCAGTGGCTCCACTGATAGCAACAAGTCAGTTGCGCAAGAAGCATTGCAGATACGAAGTTTGAGCCGCAAGCTGTATACACTTACGACCGCAAGTTAAACACAAGGGACGGTTTGCAGAACTACTCGGCAACGGTAGACGCTGTCATAACGCCAAAATGAGTCGGCATCATGAGTATTCATCAATATGTTCCACTGAATTCCTGCTACAGATTAAAGACGTGTGGAATGTTTTCCAGCTTCACTAACCAAAAATGTTTCACTTTATCACAGCATGGCCTTTGCATCACTTCTGCACGTTATTCCAAGTGAGTAAAACTGACCTTGTAACCTAACCCAATTTTGTGCACACTGGTCTGTTCTCTTTTCGACTTGCGTAATCGTCGTACTACAAACATCCTCGCAGCCTCGAGCTCGCTTCAGCATCCAAAGCGCCAATCAGCAGCACCTGTTCCTCTTGGACACTGGCTATGAGAGATATTGTGGTGGTTACGCTGGATACCCGTCAGCACCTACTGTGAATGCAGTACTTTCATTACCGTAACCATTTGAACCCCGAAATTCACGTATTGAATTTGATAGTTTTGTCATCACTGATGGCTTAGTGAGATAAGCCCGCATTATTGTAACCTAATCAGAAAATCAAAACTTACAACCACAGCTGGAAGGGGACAGTTACAATCAACACTCAGTCTCTTAATAGGTGTGGCAACTCTATGTAGCATTCCCGTTTGTAAGGCGCAGAATCTTGATTACAGCTTCCCACATGTCAAACAACACGAACTAACGAATTTCGCTTCTTTATCAAATTAGGGTAGGTGTTTGGAATGTATAATATCAGCATGCGATCAGTGTCTGAGTGACAGCCAGTAATGTAACCACTTTGGAGAGGAAAGTTCTAGGACGATGTTTCATAATACGTGCAGTGTTGTTCCGCAATAGCTTAGTTTTCTTCCCCAGACAATGCGATATCGAAGCTAGACTATTACAACCACTGCTACAGTTTATCATTCTTAATTTACGAACCGTTTTGAACGCTACATGTAAACAAAACCAGATTGCTTATCGGCAATCAGTTGAAAATGAATTCTCACTAGTCGATATTTGTTGGTCTTAACTACAGCGTTGAGTGTATCTTCGAAGGAAGAATGAAGTTGTTTGCATGTTGACAAGTTTGTCAAAAACAGTACGTTATGAAAACACGTTAGAGTAACAGCAATAACAATTTCCAAATTGTTGGTCACTAAAACCAAAGATAACTAGAGGCCGATGGTGTCAGCCACGGTATTTTTCAGATAGTCAACGAACGACTCAAATAATACAGTGGAATTGTGTTGATAAAGTGAAGATTCAGGTTTCGACTGGCTGATTAATTTTGTCAGAACTGTTGTAAATGTGAAAACAATAGAAAACCAATAAAAACAGTGCAGTTTCGCGATCTGATGCCTCACGTTACAGTTGAATCGCTGAACGGTGTAGACTTTCCTGGTGTCGTTGAATCGAATGGCACAAAGAGTAAGACTCAACATTACGATCTCTCACAAGAGACCCCAGCTCTGGTCGCAAGAAATCATTATGACGAGTGTCGTTCTGATTCCATTTCCGCGGATTAACAGTCGTCTGTCAAATTTCCAAGTAGGGTGGGATGGTGTGTGCAACACCAGCAAACTACATAATGGGAAGAACGGTGTTGGATCTGTTGAAACTCGTCCGGTACGTCTGTCGTCTTTACTTGATACGATGCGGAACAATGAATTCGTTGAGGCATGTTTGGTTTGTTTTTGAAAATCCGATCCTAAATTTCACTTCATTAGTCTCAGCTGTTTGCTTATCTATTAAAACTTTACTTCTTGATATCGTTTGACACGCATCCACTTTCATCTGCACCCGATTGTTTTCATGAGCTCATTTCCTGTTGACTGGTAGCCGTTGGCGAATTCGTGTTTTGGTTGCTCGATTTTGAACACCTTCTTGTTGGGTAGTCTGTGTAGCTGAGTAATTCGCATTCAAGGTGAGATCGCACTTTTTGTGTAATTTCATTCAATAGCACCGTATAAATTCCCATCCTTTCAATCGCCTTTTTTGACGCTTTTTGGCCTTGGACCATCTGAATACAATTGTTGAGTACGCGTTACTTAGTGAATTACCCCCAAATCGTCAGCAGTGATTAAACAGGCGGTTTCTCATGTCTAAAGCATAGTCAGACTTCTTCTTGAAGTCTGAAAAAGTCATGGTCAACGAACACATCGGCGCAGAGTTTGTCCGGTAGGAAACGCTACGATTCTATCGTACGGTATACTTTTGTAAACTATACTATCACACCAGTGGTCGTGTATAGAGATAGATAATCGTGTAGAAGCTCCTGTTATAATTTTATACGACTGGTCAATTCCACAACGGTATTTCTGGACGAGTGGACTCAAAGTATAACTGCCACACTATCACTATCCATAGAAGCTCGTCAGAGTATTTTATGGGCCAATATGTGGATAAAAGCATTCGACAGACAGAATGGAGAGCGGTGGTTTGACAAGTAACTAACGTCGTTTGATGGTATCGCAGACCGGCACGGCCTCCGAGCAGTTTTATCGCACTGGATGCGTACCATTTCGGTTGCACGATATTTGAGATGTGGTTGTCAATCAGATATACAAAGTAGCACTCAATATTTTGTGTCGCCGTTACATTCTCTTCAAGAGATTGCTGTGTGGGTGAGAGCTGAAGCAAAGCAGTAAAACAGAGTTGGTTGGGAAAATAGGATTGTTGATGGGCAAGAGACTGAACCTGTTATAAAATAGATTACAGGTCTGTTCTTCAGGTACCGTTGACGTGATATGTTGCATTCAGCTTACGAACTCCTCGTGGATTGCGTCCTTCTGAATTTTTTCAGCAGTACTCAGTATTGAGTCACTGACGTCGGGTTTAAAAGGAATCCGTCGCATCTCACTGAACAAAGCTCGTCAAAAGTTTTCCCGCTCATCAGTTTGCACGCAAAGATAAGATGACGACCGAAAATATCGTCTCAGAAAGTCCTAAAATTTGTAATATATCCACGAACAGATAGAAGACCGTAGTTGATGGGAATGTCACGTGTGTTGGTTCGTGTACTCCCATCACAGTTAGAAAGTTAGCTAACATGCTACACTCAACAGCATACCCTTTAGAAGGTGTTGTACAGCTTAGAACACAATCAAAACGTTCCGGCTACTGGAAGCGTTCGATTTTGAAGTTTTCACATGAATAAATTGCTGCATCATCAACAAAGTAGTGGACAATTGGACACAAACTAATAAAATTTATTGTTTACAAGCTATTTTTAGTTAATCTGATGAATAGTATGGTAAACATCTGGGAGAGAAGGAAAAGCATTACTCAGCAAATTCTTTCTATAACGTGAAGATATTTTCGATCACCTTATTAAAGCCAACCGCCGGTGGGTATCTTTGGCCAGACAAGGATTCTCACCTCGTGTCTCAAGTTTGTGAAAAAAGTTACCAATTTCCTGAATCCTCATCAAACAGTCCACAGGCGATACCCCGCAAACCGAATAGGAATCATTTAGATTGGGTCAGCTCAGTGTGACAATTACATACACTGGCCAACACATTGAATCATAGAGAAGATCACAATGGCCTGAGGCAATCAAATTGATCGACCTGAAGTCGATTGCGGCGCCTTATTCAAAGCCCAATTTTGTCATCTCAAGGACAGCCGTCGAACAAGATTGTTTGTTTTTGTTACCTCCTTCTTCATTCCACTTTGTCAAGATTTTTGTCCTTGTGTAAACTAATACCGTTTGGCTTGCTAGTGGAAAGTAACTGTGTTCCTAACTCGTAATGACAGTTTCTAACAAATTAACAACTCCCAAAATGGATTGTGGCAAACACATTTCATGCAAGCGGGTTGAAGTCAATAGACCGATAGTTGATCGATCACAAATTTATAGTAATTTCACCTGACACTTCTCTAACAAATCGGATAATGTTCGGATGGAAATGGTGAGACTATCGTCTCCATGGTGTCCGAGTGACTGACATGTCTGTCTGTCAGAAGTGACATTATTTTTGAAGATTCTAACCCATTTGATGGTTGAATTTTTTGTCGTTTATCTCAGACACAACGGGAAGACAAGAAGAACTACCTCGCAAATGGATTGGAATCGATAACGTTAGGCACTGAGTTATTCAATAGTTGGTTCTGTGGTCGAAATACACTCGGTACGCATACCTGATGAGTGCTAACATCGTGTGTCTCCGACAGATTTTGACCACTAGGCGCATAACACCTCTCGTAACATACTTTCAAAAAATTATTCCTTCTTAAATTTACGACCATAACGAAGCATATGATAATCGGAGGGATATGGTTAAATCGGATCTCGATTGTGCCGCTCAAATCAGCATTCGTGCAAAGTGCTTCTGCAAGATTGCTGTGATTACGTAGATGGAATGTTAGATAATGAGGCTAAGGAAGTTGTTGACGGGTGTGTGTACTTGGGAAGCTGCATTAGCGGTGGTGGAGGTACGGGGAATGGAATAGAAGCGCATGTCTCTAAGGCTCGGATGGTGTCCGCTAATCTGGAGGCACCTATGACGTCAGAGAGGCGTTTCACTAAAGCGTATAGGTCTGGTATATAAGACAACAGTGAAAGCTGCGTTACTTTTCAGGAGCGTAACCTGGCCGTTCAGAATAGATTACGTGAACCATCTTCAGGTATTTGACCACCGATGTTTGCGTTCAATCGCTTTTACCGGGTGGCAGTTGGTGGTATCGGGTGTTTGACACTAATTGTCAAAAGAGTTCTTGTGTTCACTCTCTACATTCGCACATACTCAGATGGTTGGGTCATGTACTAAGGGTGCCAGCTAGTCGCTTGCCACCTCAAACACTCCCTGCCGACCCTGCAATCGACTAGCGAGAGTTGCGAGGTGGACAGATGATGACCTGGCATGGAGAAATAGAATCGTTCACGAAATGGTTGACCGCCGTAGATTGGGTTCGTCTACCGAGCTGAAACCCCCGCGACTCCCAGAGTCGGTGGTTGGAGACGTTAGGTGAGAGGGCGGCCAATCAAGCTCAATGGCGTAAATGATGTGGTTGCTTGGCCGAGTTGTATGTGAGGTAAGTGTACTTAGTGACGTGGTGCAGTGAAAACCGTGAGGAGGCTGCCTTGATGAAGTCGCGTTGCTTTCACCCACAGCTTTGTTGTTTGTTTGTAAGGCGTACGCACCTTGACGTCGAGTGTTCGAACATAAACGAGATCATATACTTTTCCAGAAGCCAGGTCCCTCCCCGTCTCCCATACGGGGTTTTCTTCTATCTTCGTGGTTGTGTGGCAGCTAAGCATCAGCATGAACAACTGATACATTGCTGTCTATGATGACAATGGTGAATAGCGCGGTATTATTCACTCCGTTTGTTTGCTATGTAGCATGTTGAATTCTCAGCTCCAAATTTAAACAAGTGACTACATCTTTCAGCACTCAGTCGACGCGATCCCCTTTGTTGCTCGGCCTATCAAACACAGTTAACCTCTGCCTTGATTCAACCGACATTCAAATGCTAGATGGGCATGCTAGCCAGATGCGAAAACTGTTGTCTGTGTGGTTATTCGCTGAGCGAGAATGAAACAGATTGCACCAAAACAACTCGAGCTCTAACGTCGTTAATTCCAAAAGCATTTTTCAATTACCAGGCAATTGTTTGCTTGGCAGATTACAAATGTGTCAAGAAGAGTGAATTTGAATTGCCAACGGGTAGATTTAAAAATTACAATTTTGTCTGAATATATTTTTATGCTTGGTAGCTAAACTGTTGTAAATTTCTGTTCGGACAAATGCAATTACCCAATTGCAGCTGAAGAGCCGAATTATCTCACAATGTGGCAAAGAGACTTGGCAACAATAGAACAATGCTTGAACGTGTTTTCAAGCCATAAACTTTAACAAGTTGCCAAACATCAGCTAGCGCTAGTGGGTTCGTGTAAAGGGCACGTTAAAATAGCTTTTACAGTTCTGGCGACAAACACAAACGGTTTATACAGACTAATTCCAGTTTGTTGTTATTTTGTGAGGGCGCGACCTTTTTAAAAAATCATCGATCAATCCCATAGGGGTACACTGCCTCCCAGGGACAATTCAGTTCTGTCGTAGTACATTCCGGGACAAAACCGTATCGTAACGTTGAGATTAAAAATCGTGTGCAAGCTTAACCACCAAGTAAATTGATATCAGTTAGTAAGTTTAATGATATTGTGTTAACAAGGTATTTTTGGGAATATAACTTTGAAATGGGCTTGCGTTTGCATTTTCCACGTAACGAAACAAAATTAATCTGTCGATAGGCTTTCCGATAGGTGGGTGCAATTAATTTTGCAGAGTTAGTTCACGCGAAGTAGAAACTGACCAGCTGATGGGAATATGCATGAACACGAGGCTGAATATCACTGGATGACGCTGCATGCAGTAAACTCTCATGTGTGTCGGAAAAGATTGTGAAGGACATTTCATTTTCTGATCCTTGAGTAGATATTTTACTTCTCCGCAGTCACATTTGTTATTCTGCTGAGCAGTACTGTGAGGAAGAGTCCTGAAATAAGTTGTTGTAGAACCATGCTTCTTGGTATCCACAGCACCAGATTGATGAGGTCACTATTTTGAGTGATAAAGACATTTTCTACTACAGCACATGTATTTTTTGGTTCCATGCACTACCTTCCCAAACAAGAGACTAGTGTCCGGTGATATTCTTTCGAAAGATAACCACACATCTGAAACTGTGAGTTCAGCTGTAATTTTTGTAAAATAGTCAGAGTTGATTTCGCACTCACTCACCAGGCAGAAATGCATGATTAGTAATAAAACAGGAAGCAAGTCTTAAGTGATATGTCTGGAAGGAAAAATTGGATTGGTTCCTGAGTGGTTAAGCGGCCCACTTCTTTTTAATCAATGGTGAAAATTAAGACGAAACGTTGCTTCATCCGTTGCAAGAAGCTCATCCGCTACAACGTCACAGCATCTTCGTTTACAGCCTTGAATAGCGCACACAATTTACAACTTCTCAAGAGTGCTTAGGCTTCATCGATTAGCCGTTGGTAGCCGGTGTATAAGGGCATCTGACTGTGAATCACTGCTTATCAGGGGTTCAGGTATGAGGATTATTTACTACCCAACTTGATTGTCACTTCTAATGATTTAATTCAAGTCTTGCTGATTTCTGTCTCTGTGTTAGTCACACGTTCACGGCTGATGTGAAGGACGAAATTTGTTTATTACCTACATTGATTTTCCGTCGTTTTATCTGAATGTCACATTGACTACTTTTTCCGATATTTGTACCGTCAGTGGTTTAAAGTAGGCGGCAAGAACGGTCAGCTGGTAAACTCAGAGTTGGTGCATGTAGTCTTCGTGCCTCATCCCAATAACGTGCGTTTGATAATTAAGCCCTGCCTAATCGCGTTGTTCCAAAGAAACTGTATTTCATCTTAACGGTGCCACTTGGCATTACACTGAGGTTACTATTTCTCACTGCAGTGTTTGATAATGACTCTCAGCTGAAAATCTTGCTGGCATTCTTTCACGCACAACAAACATCTTCTGAACTCGAACGGCATGATTTCTAGCAGGTTGGTCCTGTAACCATGACTTTTCTTCAAGTCAGAAACGTGTGAATAGTTTCCGAATGACAAAACAAATAGGCTCACACCACTTTGTTTGTATTATTTTGAAAGTGGTTCAAATTTTTGTACAACCATTACTATTCTCTCGTGTCGTAATCGTACTAATTATTTCAACTCTTTCCCGAGGGTTACTCAGGAGAAGAAACGAAAAAATAATCTAGCTCGTTAGACGCTCTTCTCACTCGACAACCGGATGGAGTGCCGTGTCGTTCTACTACAAATCCGCTTGACTTAACCAGTATGTATTTTTACCATACCAGTACCAAATTTTTCAACAACAAGAGCTTCTAATCTAGATGCTTCTTGTTAATAGGTATTGTCAGAGGCTCATTAGCACTTACATTAGCCAGTGACATTTGAGGTTGATTGTGTCCGTTGTGTAAGAACATATCCCTACAGCTGTCACTCAAATCATATGGTCTTGTTAGCACCGTTCTACACCGGTTACAATCTTCGTAGTCCTGAATATACCCTGTGGCCCAGTTACACCTCCCACGGGTCAATAAAATCCCAAGCAACTATCAGCCACAGGCTAGGACTGTCCGATGGTTTGATGAAAACAGGCAGTAGATTGGAGAAAGGAGAGAACGCAATTCAGCACTATCAAGTGTGATGGCTGGTTAACAAGCGAACCTCAGCCATTTCATCACTGTACTGTTACGTAACCCAATCTGAAGATATACACAGCATAATATACACCCTCAATGAAAACAGTCGTACCTTTGCTAATGTTCTCAATAAGATTTACCTCAATTCAGTCGACCAGTCGGAGAGGATCCCAGACGAAATTCTTACTTAAATTTAGAAAGTGTTGAATGCAACCAAGAGGCCGAAAAACTGAATCCACACTGCGATTTTAATTTCCAGCACTGGTGCAAAGTTTGTCAAAACATTATATTTGATTCAGTGAGCGGTACGGAATGAAACATATACTAACGCCAAAAACGGGTCCGTATGGAGTGCACTTTAGCTTTCCATAATTCAAAATGTTGACTCGAGACTGGGGTATTCCAACTTATGCAGTCTCCAGTGCAGGCAGTTTGCTTAAGACTGGGAACCATTTCATGAAAATGGGTGGCGTTAACCCGCTGTCTCATAATAATGCCAATGAGATGTCGACATGTACGAGAACGGCTTTCCTGTCAGCAATACTCTGTGTGATCTGTATTATCGAAACGGCGTTTAGTTGTCGGTGAAATGAGGTGTGCATTATGCTTACGTTTGACTTACTCCACACTACGACAGAGAAATTTGGCTTAATAACCACGAAGAGACCAAGATATTAGTGGTGGATGGACATCGTTATCTTCAGTAACTATTATATACGAATGGCACGATCGTGTACACAATGCAACAGATCACCTCAACGTAGCTTAAAACGTGAGATGTGCAATACGTTAAATACTTATTGGAGACAAAAATTCTGGGAAGATGGTCCACACACAGTCTGTATGCCGGTTGAGCAGGAATTAATTTCCCAGAACGCCAGCTGATGGATAATCCATGCAGTGTTCAAACAAAGACGTGAAGACAAAGTTTACCAAACTCTGAAAATTGTTTTAAGTGAATTGGAAAGGTGCTGACCACCTTATGGTCATTTAGGTCGCTGGCCAACAAAAGTAAGTTCGCAGCATTCTCCATTCAACAGCGTGATACGCGCACAAGCGAAAACAATAATGACACACATTGTTGGGTGAACAGGTCACTCGTTGAAATGCATGACATATGATTATAAAAGAAGCCACTAAACACAGTTTTGCTCAGCATGGTGAGTGACAACTTTTTTTATAATCACCGCCAGTGCGAGAAACGGCTGCTTGTCTTTAAGGAGTGTATACCCATCAACATGTTTCGCATTGTTCAAAGATAGTGAAGATAAATAGCAGTTAGAACAAGTGCTAGCTCTACTGAAGTAGAAATCTTGGCTGTGACAATGTTCTACTTAGTAAGGGTTTTGTCTCATGATCCAGTGGAGTTCCGGACTGCGACTCACAAACAAGGGTCGTAAATGATGCTTACTGAGGAAAGCCTACACGTGTATACCTCAGGGTTGGAGTGCTCCAAAGCCACTGTGTAAGCTACTACCTATTGGTAATTTGTAGATCCGCACTCAAAATGAACATCACCACGCGTTAGGTGAGCGTAAAACAAGCCATTACCAGATGATTGTTCCTGATGTAATATAATTTAGCTCCAGCAATCACAGATTTGAAATACTCTCCTTTCAACTGCTGCACTTCACAGGTGGAAGTATGCACGCATTCCAGCATTCACTCGAAATCTACCCAGCCCAGATGTGCTGCGCGTACTCCAGGGAGACAATTTTCCACTTAATTGTGTATAGTAATGAGCGCAGCACCTTCCACTGCATTCAATTGGTCAGTGGAAAATTTACTCTGAAAAACAACCATACACGGCCTCTGGACAGTAACCACCTCTTCGTCTTCCAAGACAAGTGTTAGTATGTATCTGCATTTTATCGAGAGCCAGCCTCACTGTCGAATTCAAGCCATTACAGCAGAGACTTTTCAACCAGTGCTGCAAATGATCAGAGTCTTCCAAGCCTGGTAGGTGACACCCAATAACCTTGAGCAGCACAGCGCTCGGAGCAGCGATAGCCCTTGACTACGCCATTCGCTCGCGATTGCGTTGTCGTCGTTAGTCGTACTGAATAACGCGCGTGGAGGTACACTTTGTTGACACATACAGTATAAGATTCAACTGCAGCAGACCCTACTTTTTAAATGCCCCGATTAACGATAACGAAGTCGAACAATTCTCAACTACATACCGGCTGCACGTTATGTTGCCCAGACATTTAACTTATTTGCCACTACCAAACTGGTGGAGTCAACGGCAATGACACATTAAAGCCCTCTATGCATCTTTCACGCACTTTAGCCGCTTCTCTGATTCAAGCATACACGTGCGTTATAATCCATTCCTTCAGCTGGCAGTCGGTATCTTTACGGCACCGAAAATTGCAAAATTGCATATGCATTGTGCGCCTTCACCATCCGCTTCAGCAGTAGTGCAGCCTGAAGAGATGACTTAACTCAAGTAAGTAAAGCAAGCAACAGCTTTCAGTGATCTGCATGCGACGGAATACTTAGAGTCAGGAGTAATCAAATACCTTAATAACGTACTAAAGTTTAGAAGTACTGAGCATATATCAGGCAAGTCAACTGTTCTACTCAGCAGGTTCAGTACAATCCGCATGACTTCTGTAGAACAACGAACCACAAAATGTTATTTGTGAGCTCAATATTAGTTAGCCTCACACCGGAAAGAAGCTCCGCTCCGCGGTACTAGAAAAATACCAAATGAATCACAAATGGTTGGGTAAAACTTCAACAACACCGCGCAAGAAGACTCTGACTGTTCCATCGGGTGATGTGATTAGAATTCGCCTACCCGGTTGTAGTTCTCGAGATCATTCAATTCGATGGATAGAAACGATATTCAGACAGCAACGTGCCGCAGCCACTGGCATAACTACAATCGCAGCATTTCTAGCTTTTTCTACCCAACCCTGATTTTATCAACCTCCATTCATTCCAGTGAAGTCTTATCCTTTCGAATTGTTACACCTTACTGTTATGCTGAGCCTCTACCCGAGTCAGGATAAAGAAAGATTACTAGGCTAACAAAAAGTGACTAATACCTCGAACCATCACTGATCCAAAGATTATGCAAAGCGTAACCTACACATTCTAGAGACTACATCATACATAGGTTAATGAAATTTTGTGTACGACACGCACTAGTCAATTTGTTTTGGTTGTATGGCATTTCGCCAAGTGTCTAGATGCAAAGCCGGTTATTTGATTGTTTCAGTAGTCCATGTACTAACTACAACTAGTTACTTGAAATTATTTTACACTTACTGCGGAATTGAAAGTTCGGACACTTTCAGGTCATTGCGCGTTGATTAACTATAGGCATAACGAAGAAACTGTTTTGTGAAAGCAGTTAAACATGAACATCTGCGTAAAACAATAAACTCATGTGTGCCACCAGTCATTCCTGTCCAGCTTGAGGAAAACACCCACAAAACCCATGTTTATCAATAAATCTGTCCCTGATGAAATGTTGATGTGTGGCAACTCAGATGAACTTACATTCAAAATATTTGCCAGACGCATCGCGGTGAAAGCTTATTGGTACTGACAGACTAGTAGTTTGATGACCTGAAAACAGCTTTTCATTAGGCTTGCGGAAACCTCCGCAGTGTTTCTTCAGAAGCACTACGAAAATAATAGCCAGATCGCTTGGCATCGCAGTGAATGAATTATCATCAAAGATAAGAAATTCCAAAACATCTCCCTAGCGACTGCTTTGCAAAGTCAACGTTAATCTATAAGAAACTTGTAATATTCAAATGCCCCTTCACAGCTTTTTCATTTGAAACACTTTACAGCAAACATCTTTTCACATTAAATCATCATTACTTCGAAAAATAACAAAAAGCCCTTAGTGAGAATAGTTTCTGTCCAAATCGTTGCCAGCTCAATGAATTTTGAGTGACCGTACTCTATGTACGAAAAGCTTCAATCATACTTCAACAAAATGTGTCAGGCACGATCGTCCAAAACGGCACAAGGACTTACAGTCAGCTAGTAGTTAGTTTGGTCAAAGTTTTGCCCCGGGTTCCACATGCCTTGTAATGTTAGGATCTTGGTAGGCTTCAGTGCATAAGTGAATGCAAAGTGCTTAGCCTTAATCACGCCGCTCATTTAATATGGACAACGAGAAGACCGAAGCATGACCATAAACTTAGGAATCATTCAGTTATAGACCAGTCACCTGGGACTTTCAGCCAGCCAAAACCAAGTGTGTGTAACGCTTGCTTAGCAGCTAATGGCGGGATTGAAATTCAACACTTCAGACCGATGTGTGGTAATTCATGTCAAGCCAGTCTAGCTAAATGAAACTAATATAAGAATAACGCGATTATTCATCTGAGGAGTAACACATGGTCTACTGTGTGCGTTGCTACCTGGAAGCAGTAGAACACCAGTAATAAGCGCCTTGATGCGGGGAAAGAGTTGGAGTCAATGGAAAGCAAGATTTCAGACCGCAGTGAAGACTCAACCTCAGACAGAAGCTCCACGTTCTGTTTGTTTGACGAGAAAAAGATGCTTGAGATATCGAAATCAAAATGAAAATGGGAGTTGAAGTTGCGGAGGCATCTCCGGGAAAATTAGGTTAATATTATATGCTCCAAAAAGAAGTCTTAAAGTGATGTAAAATAAAAAATAATATCTTATATTGTTTGATCACGACAAAAGAAACACAAACAGTTAAACGTCCAACGAGAGAAAAACTGGCAATAAAATTTCTCATAACAAATCATTGCTCCTGAGTATGACTTCCGTCTACGGTGACTAGGTTCCGTTTATCTAAGAATGGTCACGAGGAAAGAAGCGAACTCTTGCAGGAAAACAACATTTAACCGGTGTTCAGAGTGTACGTGCAACAACTCGAATTTTTTCAGGTAAACTCAAACAGTGGCACATGTGGAATTGAAATCTAGATAGCTTTGGGACTTTACCTGTGCCATGCAGAGATTTTCAGTGGTATTGCAGCTAGCTAGATGATAGCGATATGCAAGGATGGACGTGAAGGCTAAAGTTCCAAGAGCCGATGGTGTTGCTAAGCCGGGAGTATGTTTAACACACCTGGCACTCAAAACTGAACAATCGTGCAGACAAACAAAATCGGTCCTGCTTACTAAGTAGACGATAGGTAAGCTTCGTTGTGACGTGCAACACTGTTTTGAAGTATGTTATACTATGCAAATTATACAGATTAGGACATATTCAGGACACATCAAATACGCCCAGAGGAACACTACACTTGATCTATTAAACTGAAATAGTTGATAAGCTTTCACCTTTAACACATGGTACACGCGTGTACCATGCAGTGGGTGTGAATTATTATGGGGCCTATTGAACGTTAAACGGCTTACTCTGAAACCATTTAAATCACCGCGGCGTTCCTGAAGTGTACTGAACCATTATTGTGTTAGTAAAATTGAAATAAACGTCCAAGAATTCGTTCAAGTTGATTGACTACTCAACTGCATCACACTGCATTCACCAACGAGTATGAGAAATAAGTGACATGGACTGGGAAAAATGCAAAAATAATTCGTTCTATACACCAGATTACCAAAAGCTCCACAGCAATATTCCAAAATATAAACCGGGAAAACTGCCCTTCCTCTGACAATAATAGTTATGGGTATTCCCATAATTATTATTGTTGGATATGGTTAGGTGGTTTGGTCGTATGGTCTTGGTAAAATACACAAGGCATGTGAGGTTAGGTACATTGTAACAGATAATAACTGTGTGTAAAACCTACAACAAACTGATACTTCCTTTAAACCGCCCAAACTACTGGCTATGCCATAGTACATTTTCGTGAGTTTGGAATTCTCCTAACACTGTAACACTGTAATATATATTGCTGAGATGTTTCGCAAAATGTCCCGTCTACATTTGGTGTTCACAGAGGACATCTTGCAGGATGTTACGGGCAACGACCATTCAAGTAATAATTTAGTTTTGATCTTCCCGAACAGCTGTTCGGGACAGTCAAATTGCATACTGAGATGCATTTCCCCTGAGTAAACGCGCTAGATGATCAAGAATTTCTACCGTCAACCATGTGATGTAGACAAACG
The DNA here is from genome assembly GCA_008508345.1 of Paragonimus westermani. NCBI lineage: Eukaryota > Metazoa > Platyhelminthes > Trematoda > Plagiorchiida > Troglotrematidae > Paragonimus > Paragonimus westermani. The sequence goes on from QNGE01002107.1 coordinate 100,765, forward strand.
GCTTAAGGACCACAGATGACCATGGTCGATAATCCTACAGCGAATTACTTGATTTAAAATTTGATTTGGTACCGCGTCGCAACACACAACGAGTATTGCGTCAGGAATTTATGGAACGTTCGATCGAACAGTAATAGTTCAGAGAGCAGTAGGGTGTTACACGTGAGGTGAGACTTACCTTAAACGTCTGAACATTCTTATATCTGTTATCAGTACTCATCAGTCATAAGTCATTGGAAATAATATTCGTAAAATCGCGTTACAGTTCAAGGTCGTGATCAAAACAATTCACGTACCCAGACAAACAAATAAATCACGGGCTCCTTCTCGTTTTTTTATTGGACTGAGAGTGATGATAAGCCGCATGTTGCTTTGCATTTAATGCGGACCTAGACGAGTTCAAACGACCCGTTTTGACTTCGATAATCCGTCTCTTTTCCACTAGAGCTATGTCTCAGGAAGCTGTTATTTTCGTGAATGTTTTTGAGGATAACGGGGCTCCACTCACTAAGGATAAAGGAATAAAAGCCAAAATGGCGTTAGTTATTTTTCCCGCAAATTTGAAGACTTCACGATACAGTCGTTTTCAGAAGCTGAAATTTACCCGCATGAAGTGTATGCTGTCGTCAGTTTACCGTAAATATGCCGGTTTAGAATATCGTGGGAGTGATTTTGGACGGGATATCTTCAAGAAAGCATGAGATAGACCTTTTGCACTGTGAGAATTAGTTTGTTTTAATGCGTAAACGATGTTTGTCAAGGACACCAATGATTTGCGCTAAATTAACAGCGAAATATGTTGACAAGATAGCTGAAGTTTTGCTATCTGGTTGATAGAAGTAACAAAGAACAAATGATTAATAAACATGCACCGTATGAATTGTAGGCGATCTTTTTTAAAACTTTTCATTCGATATTCCTTGAAATAGGTGCCGACAGTTGATAAGTTTGAGTCATTATGATCATCCCCACTTGCGATTGGGAACCACTGAAAATTGGGGGCGTCGTGGATAAGTAGAAAAGCTGCAGCGGATGACTTTTAAACATAATGCCGGCGAAAGCCGGCGTGATCTGCTCAGAGTAGACATTGCTCACCACAATCGGCGTATGCTGCTTTGGCCTCAAGGTAACCAAAAAAGGTAAACTTCTTCAGTTACCTGATCACCAATAAGGTGGAAATTCACGTGTCTTCAGCAAAGCAAAGAGGTTCGACGAGAATTGAGGTCCTGTACTGCATGAAGCAATTCGGGGTTAACCGTTCGACGGTCAGCCTACGTCACGACTTATGGTTGGACACACTGACATCTATGCTCAACGGTCAGCCTACGTGCACCACGAGAGATAACAACACGATACTGAAATGTCGGAATACGTTCATTATATGTACACATCATTATCTAGGATATTCCGTCAGAAATCGGGAAGGCTGCATGCTTTCGGTGGCGCTTCAGTAGAAGTCCTCCTCTTGCTGTGTATGCTGGTCTACAGTTAAACCGTATGTAACATGTCAAGTAGGGTATCACTTACGTTTGCCGGTGACGTATGTGTAGTCATTTGCGAACTCTTTCACTTGGACCCGCTTGTGTGGGAGAACAACGTGAAACTCATCTTCAGATGTATCATCAATGAATAGTGGAGCTGCACATGGTCTGTGTTTTCGTTTCAACGTCGGAGTTGGTACAGTGTTTGAGGTCGATGCAACTGAACATACATAGTTAATGATATTATAACTTATCTGGCGAGGGAGGTTGTAACTGCCCTGTGCAGAAGGGGCAGTGTGATATGTCAGCATTAATCATGCACTCCACATGGAAAAATAACTGGTCCTTATTGCACCGATAACCATTCGTATTAACTGGGTTACCACAATATCCACAGGCCATCGTCGATGGATTGGGAAGCAGCCTGGAGCAAATGCCGTCATAGTTAACAACAACGTACTGTATGGATAGAAGTGCTTTTTAAATACGGACAGCATATGAATACACGGCAACCACATGGACTTATAGAAACTGCACTCGCACGTGCCAGCCCTGATGTTTACTGCATACTGTGTGCCATCGTGACTTATTGGACGCTACCAAATGATGTTGAACAAAGTACGATTACGTTGAACTCTTCCAACTGTTTGAAGTGCAGCAGGGGAGTAAGCCCCTTGAGATGCTTCAACACCAACTGACTGGCAAATGTTGTCAGCCGAGAGAGTATATTCTTAGCGTGCACGTCTACGCTGACCACCTCCCGGCGGTCGTAACCGTAGGTGCACTGCACCTCAAACTCCCGCATTAGCAACTCGCCTTGGGACCAAAGTTTACTAATGGCCGTGGCTAGGTGATCTCTGGGATGAGTGCGCTTCTTTAGTCTCCCATTCGCATTCTCCAGAAGGTTGTTTGTTCGATTTCCGAAATGAACAACATCCGACCGTGCATTGAAGGCCCACTTTGGCTTTATATATAGCCAATTGCACAAGAGATAGTTCATGAAGCACACAAGGACCACTTGTGCTGCTCGTATTTGAGCCGCCATTTTATCCACCACAAACGTTCTGACACGTACGTGTTCCCCCATAACCTCCCGGAATAGCTCGAACAAATGACGCAGGGATGCGTATTTTATTACTTTGTTCATAAGCGTACATTACGGGTCTTCCATGGTCCATGCCGTCTGTAACGAGGAGCTGATACAGCTTTAGGCTACAGCGGCCAGTGCGGAGTGATGGAGGACTTACTTGTGGCGGTTGGTCCCATGAGTGGCATCGACGTTTACCACGTCAAGGAACCATCTGAATAGCTGCACTTGCCCTCTGCGTGCGAAACGTATGTGCGTGTACCTATTGTTGTCGTCTCTGATGACACACGGCACGCCGTTTTTCTCTACATGATCCAGGATTTGTGGCAGATTTTCTGTTACATTATTGCACACTGACCCACTTACATATCACTGGCGGTTTCAACCGATGACGGATGTTGCAAATATCCATGGTAGTTATACACTTCCCATAAACATTCGCAGCATACTGCTTCAACTCAGTAGTTGGTGTGTTATACTAAAAAAGATGTCTCGAGTTGTTCACTTCACTGTCTGTGAGCCGACGAATACTTGGATGTGCATCGTACAGCAATGCAGTTAGGTCGTGGTTGTGCTCCAACGTGGAAGAGCTAACAACCAACACGGTATTTCTCCCGACCAGGTTAAAGCGTGATTGGCAGCATGTATCGCGGGAACTGTGCAATGAAAAGTATTTGAACTGAACTCACTAAACACGTCGTACTCCACGGCTTTCGCTCTTACGTCGCTAGCAAATTCGCGATCCTCAAAGAGATCTTTGAAGCCCTGTAAATAATCCATACCCTAAAATGGAATATAAGATAACATCGGTCAACCATTAACCACACGTGAAAAAATTCTTCACAAGATACTACATTTATACCGTCACAACGCCTACCATCGATAGTTTCGATCTCGGCACCAAATGAAAGACAAACTGATTTACGGTCGACTGAAACAAATCTTTTTAACTCTCCTGATGCTCTCTGTCATGGAAATCGATTACTTTCACATTCCTGGGCGATACTACGGAAATATCGTCCATTACTCAATGATTCCTCAATTTATCGCCGTCTAATGGCAAATTTCACTCCCTGCGGGTAATTTTCATCTTTTCAGAAGGCGCTCATGCAAATGAAGTAGCACTGCTCTCTTCCGAGCCTTTGAACTGGAGCCGTACAACCGGTCTAGAATTAAACGGAAACTTCTGCTGTGCAGCTCGTGAAAGCACCCGCGGATCGCCTTGAGTTCCCTGGTCAGCTACTCACTTGGTGTTTTTAAGCGCCATCGAAACCAACAAGCGCGCATGGTCTGGATTTGAATCGGTAACAGAGCGTGTTGCTGTGCTGTCGACGCCGTTTTCGTTTACGTTTGAGTTCCTTGTTTCCTTTCACAGGACTGTTGTTACAGCCCGTGATTCGGAAGAACGCTGTTCCCTAGCGCATCAACGTTATCCAAAGCCTGCCCGCAAACTTACTAAAAAATCAATGCCGGAGCAACAGGCTTGCATTTTACGATATTGTGTCGTTGTACCACAGATTCACACGGATGGTTTTGCAGCCGGCAGACAATTTGCATTCCAACGGCATCGTTCGTTGCATATTGCGAGCTAGGAACTAGTCAGAATGTTCAATAGTACGAGAGGTTTTACGTGGAAGCATGAGCCATTGTCCAGGTCGTCAACTGTAAAAGTGTTGCAGATTCGGTTCACCAGATACTTCATTAGAATATGCCTGTTAAAGTGAGTGCGATGGTTAGTCCGTGTACCTGGTGAAATCAATCCAACTTGATCTACCACTGAGGAAAATCCAAGGAGAGCCAGCCTACATTCTTGTTCTAGTTCAACATTGAATGTCGGCCTCCCGGGAACGGAGTCAACGGGTGATAATAAAGAATCAGTGTCAGTGTTGCCGGCGGCGAAATAGAAAATGTCATGTGCTCACCGCTCGCACTGTTCGACCCGTCCTGTCAGCCTTGATTGATTTTTCAGTCCCACGGAAACATCAGCCAGCAGAGGGCCTAGCAACCGCATCATTGCTATCACGTCATGCTGGCGACAGTACTTTGATATATTGTGTACATGCTAACAGGCACCTTGCAACTCCTGTCCAGCTCCCCAAATTTCAAAATACCTAAATGGGTGTTATTGAGTATATGTTTGTTCTTCGCCTTCAAGCACCAGCTGTTAAACAGCATCGAATGACATCAATCTTTTTTCATCAGTCTGACCTTCATTAGAATTAATGGGCCAAAACGTATTCCCTAGATTATGTGGAGCTGGTCCGTTGCGGATTGGTTCCCACACCTCGGCCAATCATGACACCAGGGCAAGAAATGAAGAGTTATCATTGCCTGTAGTCAAGTGTAGGGCAATGCCGTTATGGTTATGTCATAAAGCTTCGGTATGAACAAGCCTGTCTATCAGATATGCTCTACTCCTGGGTCACAAGTTCCTCCATTTCTCCTCATCTTTCTTATGTGTTCAGAGGTACTGGTCTCAAATGCAAGCCTCATATTTTTCAGTCTCCATTAACCGAAATATGAAACCATCTTTGAACACACCCCTTATCATTTTAGGTACACCAATAAGTCCACTTTCTGCTCCTATGATGTCTAGTCGTCATGCTATTGCCGTCTGTCTGTCGGCTGATTAGAGTCCGCATACGTCTCCTTCCCAAGATTTCACGCGTACTGGAATTCACACCGGAGCATCAACGAAGTATGTTGCACAACACTGCCCCAAACTCTCAAAAATTTATTCAGGATGGAGGAGTGAAAGCATCCAGTCAAATGAACGTTTAGTCTAACCATATTTCCGCATGAGGTTGCCCCGCCCATTGCTTAGAATGGCAAACGTTCACGTTCAATGATGGAACGCCGAAAAGTCCGTCACGAATGCAACGACGGAAATTCGTGAATGTGTCCATGCATATTAGTCAGAGGAGCCGATATATCAAAGTCAAGGTCCATACCGTGTAACAGTTTCCTGGGTGTCTCCTGCAACCATAAATTTTAAATTGCCATCAACGTGAGTAAGTTTATCCAGAGTTGGCGTTCTGCTATAGGAAGATGGTGCATCAGGCTGCACTGTAGGTAGCAATCTTATCTAGCGTACGACGACTTAGTTCATCATCGTGAGCATCGCACGATTCCTCTACTAAGTACTTGGGAAGAGTTTTGAAAACGCTCGCTTTCCAATGAGTACTTCTAGAACACAACAGTTTGCATGTACCTCCGCGTGTTTAATGTTTGGCATGAAGTGACCTTTCGGATATTTGGGAGAATTCGATTTCTTTGATTGTTCTAATTGTTGATTTATGCCAGGGGACTCTAGCAGGAGTGCAAACGAAGCGACCTTGAGCGCTAGTCGTAGACCGTGACTTATTCAGTTGTTGTGGGGGAAAAAATTATATTACGGCACCTGCCGCCTTATCACCTTGATACATGTTTCAGAAATTGAAATCGCGGAAATCTGTCACGGACTCATACATGTTTGTTTTAACTGGTTGATATGTGAGAACGACCTTATTGTATGTTATTTTAGAAGTTTGGTATGAATACCCTCGTGGTTGCTTATTTGTTAGCAAATGGATGCCGGAATAATGTACATCTAGACATATGATTATGCAGATACTGTTTATCAAATCACTAACAAGATACTTCTTTGTTTTCAGGAAATGGATTATATCGCCTCTTCTAAGGCGATGTTTGAGAATTGTGGTATAACTGAAGAAGGTGAGTGCCTTCACATATACGTACCCAGTTATCTTGCAGATATCAGATTTGCTGGATGGGATGACTAGGCTTTATCTGATATATGACTTCAGTCATCCGGCAGGACACCCAGAACGTATGCAAACCAACGGCTACATTCTGTGCTGAATGAAGGCGGTGATAATGTGTGCAGTTTCTAACAGACTTCAAATAGGTTGTTCATGTCAATTACTCCACATGTGCCTTCTCAGTGACTTCACTCTTTCACCTGTGTTTAAGCGTGTTTCAACATATAGTATGGTTTGTCTTCCCTTGTAAGCTACGACAAACGGATAGAGCAGTCATGTGTTTCGGCATATGGCACAGTTTGCTTACACTCGCAATCGGGGACAAATGTTTGGTGCAGTCACAAGCGTCTATGCGTGGGGTACTGCTTGCCTCCACTCGTTAGCTAGTACAAGTGAGCGTGACTGTTGTAAGCTTTGAATTTGGAAGTGCTTCTTGATGTCGTTTACACAGCAGGTCACATTGTCCGCATTCCAGCGCGCGTCTTGTCCCCGAAAAGTGTTTCAAACCGTGGTAGCAGCGAATGGATATGACATGCCACTGAGCCTGTCGAATATAACTGAGAAAGTGCCGCTCATTCGCCCAGTTTTTACGCATACCTCTACGTTGTGATATCTCTACTGGTGTATCTTACGCTTGCAGGTTCACAAAAACTTAGTCCTAATTATTCGACAAAGGTTCAATCGCCAAAACTACGATCACGTTTTGCTGATTGATTGCTCTCACAATTTAAGGAAAACGTATCTTACCATGTGGACAATATCACTTCTTATGGTATCCGACCAGTAATTCTCCGAAACGACATGAATTGCAGCTTTTCGTTATTTTTTCGTTGATCACTATGCCACCGGTCTACTGCACATCATCTGGTTACGTCTTCCGAGGATTACAACAAAATCATCTCCACCAACAGAATTAAGCAATTTCACGGAATGAAGCACGCCACAAAATTATGACGGCTTCAGACACTCACAAACGCTTTCTGCCTCAGAGATTACAAAGTGATTTACGGTCTACCGATTACACGCAGCCGTGGCGACTGAGTAATGGGAAGGGAACTCATGTTCTCCTCATAGACAATGTAAGAACAAACCCTGTATTAGGAGGCATAGGGGATTAGACAAAGCCATTTTGTCAATGCCATATCATGGCTGAGGAAGACTGGTGTTGCAGTCACGTGAAGAAATAACCCCGTAACAAACAGAGACAAAGGAGGGCGAAGGTGTAACCGTGCAGTGCATGACTACATAGTCAATATGCTAGGGTTATTTATTGTTTGTGAGTATCTGTTCACTAAGAAGGGTATCGAGGTCAAGTAGATGGCAGGGGATTTGCCAGGCCGGCATCGGTATACTTCCCATACACACATCATAGAGACGAACTGTCGGCATACACGTATAAATTTGGCACCGTCACAACACGACGAACTAGAGTTAATGCGGATGACTGTCCTGGGACGGAGAGATGGATGTACGGCAAGTGGCTTTCGGGCTGGCAACGAATATGCTTCTCAGTACTTTTGGCCCATTATGCTTCGGTCCATTTATTCCAGACCGTGCAGTGTGTTGGACACAGGTACTAACTGCCTGAAAGCTGTCGCACACAGAACGGAGCCACCACTTGCTTATACACAGCACCCAAGAACCGTGGCAGAACTGCCGTGAGACAAGATGGAGGGAATCAGCTAGTTCAAAAAGCGAAACAGGCACTCCGACATGGATTTCGAAAGGGATACCCCATTTTGCTTTGAGTATCTTGATAATGTCCATAACTGAAGTGGGAGATCTGTAAGCTTGGCTTGCACTAGAGCATGCGTCGAAAAAACCTAATGAAAGCAGGCTGATGAAGAACCTGGTGGGCTTGAAGTTTCATCAATCGCTGAGAGGTATCTCCGACAGGAGTTGAGTGTAATTGGCGTCCATCCTCCAGATTACAGTCTACCCTGCTGATATTCAACAAGAAAGACTGGAGGCGGATACTGGTTTTACTGGCAGTTTAGCTTGAACGAGAGTCAAAGGGTGAACTGATTGACCTCAAACATCCGTGTGACGTTTGTTCTACGAGAGCGCTACGGTGAGCCATGCTGGGGGCATTCATGTAACGCAATCCACGCGAGACAGCTGGAGAGAATTTTACGGCTGTAGTTACCTGCTGAAGCCACAGTCCAGGCTACCAAAATTCTCGTTCTTCGTGATGACTGACTACTCAATGGAATTTGCATCGAAAAATTCTGTTGCTTCTGAAGGTCTTTCAAAGCTCATCTCATTTTAGATTATTGAGTAGTCGAGGAGTTTGCTCACTTTTAGGTGAAACATCGCTGACATTTATCGCAACCTTCGCACCAAAATTGAGTTTCCAGTCAACCTCTTTCGAATGTGAGGTCAATGGCGCAGTGATCAACACGGTTGCCTCATGGAGGCGTGGCAGAAGTTCAAATCCCGGTCGTGGCAAATATATCCACTACTAATGAACACTATTGAGAGCGGAACTTGAGTGTAGTGGTATTTTAGACATAGACTTGCTGGAAAGTCTGTCTGAATGCGAGGGTTGCGATCAAGTGTGATGTTCAACTTGAAAATGTTTCCTCTGCCCATGAAAATTTTCGGCGTAGTCATCAGAAACAACGTTCAGCGAACGAGCTCGATCTTGAAACTTCACTGTCAAACTAGATACCGATTGACCTCGTTGACCACCACTTCTCCTTCAAAGGTGTGTGATATAAACATAATGTATTCAGCCTAATGATGAATAACTGAAAAACAAGCTTTTCATACACATTATTTTTCCTCATTTTCTTCGTTTGAAATAATACACTTGGGAGACAGTGCAAAAGACGCCAGGTGTGTTGGATTTAGTCATCACGAAGTGTTTGAGCGACGTTACCAAGTAGACGTTGGTGCCTCTGACGGCTACAGTGTTTACAGAATCTTACGACTGGTACTCAAAAAGAATCCCGTAAAACGTCCCAACTTACACGCGTGCGTCATCGTCGCCTGGCTTGTAGTCAGATTTAGTAGGTAGGCACTTGCATCCAATGGAGTGATAATTAAAACACAATAGTAGTTCGGCCAGTTATGCAACAACCACTTCAAGACCAAAGCGTAGTTACCGGCTCCGGTAGTCTGTTAAAAGTAACGGGGGAATGAATGCTGCCACAAATAAGCAGGGGGTAAGGCTCCCTCCTTATTCTTTGGCAAACTTCACAACAGTGACGATAGGAACTTTGCTTATCTGGCACTACTTACAGTGGTAGAAGTAAGCTATGCAACTAACTGGGTGAATCGGAAAGTGAGCGGGATATACAAAATGGTGGGGCCAGATGAGAAGTATTCGACATTACAGAAGTCATTAGCTGACAATTTCGCAGGTTCTCTGCGTTGTCAGGAGTTGTTAAACTGGAGGATGACTGTGGTGAACCCCCTGCGTATGAAGACCCGGGATAAATTATTTCGCAGATCATGGACATGTTAGCTTTCTGGGCCGCAACCAACGGGAAAGATAATCCAGGACACATGGCGGACTGTATAATGAACCATGAGCTAACAAAAGTGTAGCGGAGTTGATTCAACAAAAAACGGTTTGAACCTGAATATGTTATCTTATCATGGTGAACTCACTATGAGTTAAGATAGGGGAAGATCCAGTAATCTTCTACATAGACCAAAAAACACCTTCAACTTGGGTAGCAATGGAATTCTGCCAAGGGAGACCGAAGTGGCTAGTTCAATTTAATTAATGAAAGCCTCAAGCCGATGTGGATGGTGTCCAATCATATTCAGTAGGCGTGGGAAATGGGGTTTTCCTGCGTTGTTCTTCAGGGCCTTTACCTTTCTTAATCTAAAATGATGGTCTATTGTTTAGTTAAGCTTATAGGTTATATTCGCCTGCAAAGATTGGGAAATTGGTCCGCTCTTCAAGCAAAGTTGTCATGCTGGAAGATCAGCAAAGACTCCATGAGTGACGAAAAACCGCCTGGAGTATTGAAATTTGGACAACGGCTAATAACAGATGAAGGAGGCCAACAAGGTACTGAGACAAACCGAGTTTTTCCACAAGGGCCCAAATGTTTCCGCAGGTAAGGAAGTAAGAGATACAAATGGAGGTCGGTTCAAAACGATATACCAAAACCGCTGTTTCCGCCTGCATTGCCGGTGGAGTTTCCTCAAAATCACAGGCTCTATTAAACGCCGTTGTATCAACTACGCGACCCCATTTTGAATGCTGGGTACAAACATATAGTCGGCACTTCTGTAAGGACAGAAAAGTGCTGCAACATGCACTACGCCGATTTACAAAGCAGCTTCTGCGACCCGGTATTTTGAATTGCTAAAGCAAACATGGGTATTGAGGTTTATTCGTTTTTGTTGGAAGATGTAATCTGGGGGACCCAAATGTTTCACTCCCAGGTGTAGGCGAACTATCGCCCACAAAGTCTGCATGGCTCTCCAGTAGCTCGATGGGAAGGAAGAGAAGTCAAATGCTAATGAAATATCACTTTAATTCCTCAGTGGCCTTTTGCGTGCTTCGAACACTCCGAAACTGAAAGGGGAACAATGCGCAGGGGCAAGTGAATTCAAGCACAGGTCTGATAAGTGTGGGTTTTCGGTGTTTCCGAGTTACAGTGAGAACCTAGAAAACTGAATTTCTGTTTCACCCTCTACTTAGATCTATTTTATCTTATATTCCTTTCATTTTTGCCTACTGTCGTTCACTGAAACACTACTTCGTTCTTATTCCTATATCCTGGCAGATGACTGGTAATCCATTTATCGAAAAACCTGTTGACATTAGAACCGGCAGTGACATTTCGTGCACAAGGTGCAAGTGAACAAGGTATTGTGCACTGATCTTTTGGGCACAAATGTACACTATACTGAGGTAGCTTATTTAACAAGTGACTTGAAATTCCGCCTTCCGGAACTCACACTGGCGGGAAACCGGGATCTTCCTGACAGTCCCCGCAAGTTTTTTTGACATGAACTTGTATGGTCTCAGCCACTCACTTTTTCCCATGCAAAATACTCCCTTCGCAGAAGTCTCCCGTACATTATTTGTCACATGCAGGAAACATCATTCATGTGAAATTTATCCAGTTATATGATTCAATCAAAAGATCTGTGGTTGCAAGTAACCGATTGCATTTACTGCAGCCCACTTGAGGAAAGTTTGGCGTTTGTCATGGATCCATCCTGAACCGCTTGCATTGAAGTATGAAAAACGCCTCCGAGTTTGAAAGGATTCCCGCTGCAAACGGCAGATCAATGCATTCCGCACTTAGCTCGCTTGGTGCGTGTGATCGCCTATGTCTGCTTAAATGCTTGTTTGCCCGTGTACATCAGAGGCTTCGCATATAAGTCAGAATTCTTCGTCTGCTCGCTGAATGAATTCTTTGTATTCATTTAGATTGTTATTAGTGCATTACGGGACCAATGGCAATTATTCACAGCTCACGATCGGCCTTTCGTTAAACCGTATTTCTTATTTTGAGTTTGGTTGATCTAGTCCACCGCTTAAGGGTGCTTGTTCAGTGCACGTGAGTAATAAAATAATCCGGGTGTTTGTGAAGGTCAATGGTGTGGTGGTTGGGAGTTCCAACGAGTTTAAAAGAGACGTTTAGGCAGGAAATCTTATTCCTTAAACGTTAGTGAAACATTAAACTGCGCTCTTCAGAACAAACAAATTGTATATAGTGCAACAAGCGTACTGCAGTCGGAACAATCGGATATACCAAAAATACTCCTGAATCCGTACTTCCGTGGAGGAAACGTTCCGCAATTTCTTTGATAAAAGCTTCACATTGGTTTCGTAACCGATTACAGGTTTCGAAAATGACTCTAATGAAACCTTAATGGGAGCAGGTACGTTTCAACCACGCAGAGGTGCTGAGTTTCGCGTGGTATGGGAAAATTGTGTGAATGTGAAATTTTTAAAAACATGGCATTTGCAACGTTCTATACACCAAATGCCAGAAAATCTAACTATCAACAATATACTATGAAATAATAACGGCAAACATCTCCACGCATTTCAGATCAACGTACAGATTTTAAGCATATACACATTTGAACACCAAATTTGGAAGTTTGCGTTTGATCACTTTGTCATTAAGCGACTGTAGTATTCGATTATATTTAAGTGAATCGTTAATCTTCTAATTCGAATATTTGGTGGATTCAATTTTGAGGTTTGTTGTTAACTTCTTCTATTTAGTGCATAATAGATTCCATGGATGTTATTATTGTATTAACAAGACATTCGCCAATACGAACGTATTCCGCAATGATCATAGTAGGTCGCTCAACAGGCTCAAAATGTATTATAAAAGTAATTATAATAATGGTATACTTCTCGACGCATTTGTGAGAAACACGCTCAGGAAGGCGTGATCAACGTACAGATTTTAAGCATGTACACATTTGAACACCAAATTTGAAAGTTGTACAACAAGTCATCTATGTGAATAGAGCAAAACCAGACAAAAGCAGACGTTGTGTGAAGGGAAAATTCAAGTTTGGGGAAAAGACTCCGAGCTGCGTAGTTCTGAAACGATAGTACTTGAGATATGCGAAATTCGATAAAGTAGTTGATTTGTTACATCAATTGGGACTCCACAAGGTTATCACTGGCCTAATGCTCAAGGTCGTGCCAGAAAGGGGCGCCTGGAGGTTGGAGAGGGTGTATTGGCGAGGAATTTGATAATTATTCCATGTAGACAGTCTCAGAGAAATGTGCAGAAAATTTTCTCATGATGTGGGCGAGGTGGGGACACATATACTTTCGCAGGAAACGCATGAACTATTCGGCCGGGCGTCATTCTTCGCTCAAATTCCTAAGAATTTCGAGGAGCTCGCGATATGCCCAACCATTGTGGAATTTTGGGTGTCCAGGCAGGGTGGGATGTTTTCTCGCATATCAGTGAAATCAAGAATGGAGGGCGAAATCATGCGATAAACGAGAGAACGTTAAACTGACTATGTCAGTTATGACGAACGATGGAACATGATATTCTGGCATAAACTTCTATGTGATGTTAAGAGCATCGTTTTAATTGATTAAATATACACCATAAGCAAATAATGCAAGAAGAGATCGATCATAAGCTCTCCCTGATTTGCGATCACTACCGGATTTAAATGTCAATTATCTCTGTATGGCCGGTATATAGAATGATAACAATGTTTGACAATACAGAGTGGTTGCCTGGTGGTCTATCAGGGGAGAAGAAGGAAGGGATGCGACTCAAGGTTATTATGCAATCATGAGACGAACAGGTTGAGTTTTTTCTAAACAATTTTAGCGTGCTCAGCTTTCGCGTGGTGATTTACAACGCGGACACACAAGCTATCAATAAGTATGGGGTAAGGGCGTACGAGGGTGATTGGGTTGTTACTGACGTGCATGTATATTGACGCCTATATGTGTTGGTTATTCGATATTCGAGCATGAGTTTGTGTGTTACAGCCACGGCACGGTGTCGGCGCTTGCTTCATCACTCAGTGCTCAACCCGAATATTCTAAGTAGGGTAGTCGGATTGTGCCACTAAACACCATGGTATGCTTCTCAACAAAACCTTACTTCAGGGACCGGACCTCAAGAACAGTTTATTGGGAGTACTGGAGCGCCTTCATAGATGCCCGACGGCAATCTTCGCTGACACTGACAAGATGCTCCTACAAGTGAGAGTGCCCCGTCGTTACCGATGTACGTTCAGTCTTCTTTGATAGGGTTCGGATCTGTTGAAAAGGACAGCCGGATGCATGTGAATTAAATGTTCCACTTTTCGGTGCTGGGTTTGCCTCGCAAAAGTGGTTGTGGATATTCAGCAGAATTTCCTAAGGAAGACTGCGACTGTAGTGAAAGAAACCCCCCCACGTGAATGACTATCTAGTGTCATTCGACTGAATATCCGACGTTAGAACTGTGGTAGACAAGCTTCGTGCGACGCTGCAGCCATGCGGGTTTAGATTCACTGAATGAGTCATTTATTGTATTGAAACTATCAGACATTTGCAGAAAGAGGAGAAGATTATTGTCTCCTGGAACATTGAACTTCATTGCTGTGAACAGCAGCGAGCAAATGGTGTGGGGCGGTACGCAACAGACGACCGCTCTGGGATCCAGATCGACCGTTCTGGCACCAGCTACAAGAAAAGGGCGATATCAATATACATGGTGTTGCCATATGATCCCCCGGGAATAGTGGCAATATTGTTATTCTCCGTTTCCAGAACTCTGTCACCAAGGCGCCAGTTAGGGCTCTGATATAAGGAGTATGAGGGTACGTCTATAAGGTTGGTTAGAAGACGCCGGATCCACAGATAGCCCAGCATTGCTCAGATGCATTGCACATAAGCTTCCTTCAACAGGTCTCGTCGAAATACAGAAGTTTTGCGATGTACCGTAAGTAGGTTGCGGGGAAATGGACTATCTAACAGTGGTTGCCCCAGGTGACGGTATCCAACACCAACAGTGATGATAGTGAATCGTTTCCTATGCATATGGTAACAACGGTATATTTCTCCACGCATGTACACATGAATGCCTACCAAGAACACACACCACCACCGATTATCGTGCAGAACACTTATTAGTTGGTTAAAGCAGCAAAACGTGCGCAATGAGAGAGACAAATCTAGCTTTTGAGAGAGCGTTTAAGAGACACGCTTCTAAAACGGTAGCTTAGTTTCGCAGAATTTCGACGAGAGAGCTGAGTAGTTACATCAGTTCGCACGAAGTGATCACTGACACAATGTTCAATGACGCGGAAGTGGGAAGTCGGAGAGTTTCGGCAGTATTTGATGTGGATCCAGAAAAATTTGTAAAAGGTTTTGTCGAGATGAGAGAAAGTCTGAAACCACATAATTCTGCAGGGAAACAGGCAGACCTCTGGACAGGACTTCGTTGTTGGCTCATAATCGACGGCAGTTCGCAGATCTCGAGTTTTCTGACCAGCATGGGATGTTGAGCTTGCGGACATGGTGGGATGTTTTCGCGCGTTAGATGTGCTTGTGAAATCAAGAATGCAAAACAGAACTACCTTATAAACGGAAGTGCGCAGAATGACCATGTGACCTATGATGAATGCAATGTGTGGTTTTCTGACAAGACCTTTCATGCGAAATTAATGAGTTTGTTGGTTAATAAAATGTATAACACTTGCAAACAGTTGTCATCATAGGTCCGCTAACATATTTTCCTACTTTGTAATTAATGCCAAGGTTTGATGTCGACATTCTCTATACAGTCGATATATAAAATGAAAAGAATGATCAGCAACATAGTAAGATTCCCAAGTGATCTATTAGGAGAGGAAGAAGCACGGATTGTAACGCAATGTTTTTATGTAATCGCAAGTGACAAACACGTTAAGTTTTTTATCAGTTTGCATAGTGAAGAACAGCCACCCACAGCTGGCTACCGTTAAGTTTGAAGTAAGAGCGTACCGAGATGATCGGGTCATTACTAACGGGCGTGTGTATATTGACATCCCCACGTGTTGATTTTAGACATGGTTTCTTATTCGAGTGCAGGTTTTAAAAGTAACTATGTACAAGATCTATCCTGCTGGAGTCATCAATAAGCTTTGAAATCTAAATAAACAATCCTAATGGTGACACTGACTGCTTTGATCATGTTGGAAACACTTTCGAATATGCGACTAATCACCGAAGATACAAAACAGCGAGTAGTTAAGTAGTGTTACAAACATGCATTCCATTAATCGAGGGTGCGTAATAAGAGGTAAAAGAACCGCACTCCACGGAAATTTGATGCACGCCGCCGGAAAATAACGATCCGTTTTTTTCCATTGAACGATCCTAAAATACGTCCAAATGCATTTTCAAGAGATATCGCTTCTGCCTCCCGCAAACAGCGCTGAACAATTGTCGCGAGAGGTCGGTGCGGACGAGAGGCAAATTACAAAATCGAACAAACAATTAGACAGACGCCAGCGCAGAACCCTGTTCATAGCTCGAAAGCGCTTGAAAACTGAAAATCTCGCAAATTGTTTGGTCTATACAAGTTTAAGCTTATCCACCAGTTGCAAAGTTGTCTCTGCACACCGGATGTTTTTGGGATTAAGAAACGAGCTCCGTTTCACGTGTTGAGTGGGAGACAGTGGGATGATAACACTTACAGCGACGAAAATGTGTTATAATTTTTTGACACGGACTCCACGCAATATTAATGCCTCCGCGTCGTTTACTGTAATACGCAAGTCTGTCAACTAGGTGTTATAGTACCTTGTGACAACTGAGTAACTGGAGTTTACCTCTAGAATGCTAACCACGTGATAATTATAAATTTGTACAGTTTGACGTCAGTTTGCCCTATCAAACGTACGTTTAAAATGAAATCCATACATTATAAAACGCAAAAGTGGTTGAGTGGTTAACAAGGAGGGTGTGAGGCAGGGGAGGCATCAAACAGGGTGATTCGTGCTCCAACGCCATTGGGTAAGATATGCAAGAAAGGTATTTTTCGTAGTTTTATATGGAGGGGTTTGTATGTTAGTCCGTGGCCTGTTAAAACCGGGATAAACGGATTATACAAATGGGCATATATGTACGTGCTAGAAGAGCACACGCGGATTATAATCCTGATTTTTCTGTGTGCATAGTCCAAGTAGAGCTCATGTGAGGTCATTCTGCTGGTAATGCGTGCACAATAACTCACATAAATAGAATAAGTATGATTTTCTGACGGTTTCATGAGCACGCACTGCATCAAGTACTAGATGGTGTGAGTGAATGATAGGGATACATCAAACCGCTTCAAGCAACCTGTCTTCGATACGAAGGCGATTACACGAACGGATGGGTACGTTAATAGAGTTGTGGCTAAAATTATTTTCATGTTGAACATCACTCATATTTGATCTCAGGCTTCGCATTCAGATAGAATTTCTTTACTTTTCAAAAATATCATCGGAGGATACACAAACTTTGAAGATTGACATTGTGTCTGATAGCGTAAGATAGCTGTTTAAGACCATTTTAGAATGCTCAGCTTTGCTGCTGGCTTTGTTTTAGGGGGATCTATGGTGCCATCAAAGGAGGCAGTCACCATGCCAAGGCTGTAGCTAACAGCAGCTGTTATCTTTCAAGCAGGTGCAACTTTAACTTCATTAGTTGAAAACTGCAATAAGTCGCGTTAATTGTTGTGGGTAGATTATATGACATTGTTGGAATTCTTGCGAAACATTTCATCAAATCTAGCAAACTACGTTACCAAGCATGTAGGGCTAACCCGTGGACTCGCTCAATGCAGGCATGTTCCGTAGGAACTAAGTCCGGCTGGTGAAGCGTTTTTGAGGGTATCATAGGCCCTGGGTGAGAAAATCGAACTCCGGGTACGGGGTCCATCTGCTCTGCCGAATTAGAACAGAAAATGACGGAGGATGCCAACTTCTTCGCAAGTGCCAGGAAAGTACCATGAGGTCAGGCGCAACACTGCAGTAACCACGGAATCCAACGTTATTATTTTATCAAATTAAGATGATCTAGCTGCACTAGGTCGCTGTAAAACGTCGCTACAAAAAGACTGCGCCGAGTATTGCAACCAAACGGTGGTACCGATTATAGATTCTGAGTGTCTGGTAGTTTTTGAACCACATCCAGTCTACTCACAATGTCTGTCGACAGGCTGGATCCAGAGTATTCGCTTCTGTAATGCAGCTGGCCTCTATCAATTCAGAGCCAGCTGAGCAGCCAGTTGGAAACCAAAAATGAAGACGGCCGCAAAGGTGAGTTTCTTATTAATAAAGAAAATTCATAACCAAATAGAGAGGGATAACAATGAACCCCGCCATTGCATCCACCAAATACATGAGCCCTGAGATTGATGGTCGACGGGAATAATGCCAGATGCAACAGTCCCCCAACAGCGGAGCACTCAAGCGCAAAAACCAGGGTGCATTTGAAAAAGGACCCAGCAGTGTGAATTAAGGAAGAAGAAGCTACAATAGAACAAGGTCCCATAAGTAAACCTAATCAAGGTTTAGTATCATACCACGATTAACGTTTATGAGATAAATGGTCTGTTGTGAGCTTAATTCTAATAGTCTTGTCAGTCATTACAGGAAAAACTCGCAATCCCCGTCAAGAAGATTTTGAGTGCAAGAAGAGAAAGGATAGGCGAGAAGGAAATAGATGAAGATAGGGAGCGTAGTCACCGGCTTTCTATGAAGCATAACAATCGTCGGACACTCAACACAGGCGACTAGCTTAGCACCGGTTCCATCAGTAAGTTCGTCGACGGACGGTTACCCACTTACATATTACAGGATGGCTTGCTCTGGTCCGTTCTAGATGCGTACGGAAGAAACGGGCCAGGGGGTATGACTATTTATTCACCTGTAGGTAGACCATTCCATGTCTTCCGACACTTTCTTCGTAGCCCCCGTATGTTTTTAGGAAGGCGGCGCACGCCGAAATCATTCACAGTGACGATGGTTTCAACATTGTTGGAGCCGACTTAAGACTAAAACGGGGGTTGCGACCTATAGATCAATGTGTGTTTACAGATAGGCTACCGAGGCAGGGGGTTGATCAGCGATGCATAACTTCTGGCAAAAGTCAATAAGGTGGGATGTGAGAAGGAATGACTCAAACCATGAGATGAGTGCTGCCGTCCGTGACTCAGCAAGCAGTGCATTGAACCACTTCTCATCCAGGTGAATGAAGTTGAGCGACTCATCAACGGTAGGTCACTCGAGTCTGTTTGTGACGGTGTGAACAATCTCCGGGGCGCCTCGTCCAGATGATTGGCTCTTGTTGCGCTCAAATGTCTGTCAAATGGCAAATGAGGAGACATTGTGTGAATGCTACACCAAAGGATGGAAGCGTGTTTTGGAGATGATGGAGAAGTGAACATCGCCCCACCTGCAGAAAGACTGAGTGTTTGAAGTTCGTCAATTCTTCAGTTGGGCAATGTAGTTTTCCACCACGAAGTTACCTCCCAGGGATGTTGAGCTTTACGGTGTACACTCCGAGGTACATCCCGTTGATGGCGCACATGGCAACCGGGTGACAGCATGAACCAATGACTGCGCTGCATGGCAGAACATCGCATCGCTTTGCCTACCAAAAGCGCCGGTAGAGCACAACCAAGTAGCTACGGATGGAACAAAGAATAAATTCCCACTATCCGACTGGTAAGTCACCTCTGTTTCTACTATCAACTTGAATTTGGGAAGCCAGCCGGTTTTCCGGAAACAGTGCTGGTAATTTTAAGCTGCGTTGGAGCAGTCGAGACGGCTATACTTGGTTTGTCCGGTGTTGAAAGATGACACTACGCTTCATTATCGTCCCTTGGCAAAACCAATTATTCATCTGTATTCCCGATTCAGCTACTGCTACCAACTCCCCTAATGTTGTTTCCTCTCAGCTCTGTAAGCCACCAAATATCAAAATCAGACATTTCTCTTCTACATTTTCTCCAGAGTCGTTCACAATTCCCATCATTTCTCAAACCGCGAACAGTCATTTTGTCCTGACCCTAGCAACGGCCATTTGGTTGATTGAGCCCAATTCCGCTTCACCGTCCTTCATTAGGGGGCGGTGCCTAGTTGCCTATTTCGTTGTACGAGCACATTCCTTGTTCACTTTTGAGGAATTTTCTTATCCGAGTTGGGGGATTTAATTTTATTGTGTAATTTTTCAACTAGTAACATGATAAATTAAACTTCAACGGGCATCTTCTAGTGAAATATTTCGCAGGGAGATTACTTTTCATGCCACCGGTTGTTGAGAGGGGAACTTAATGGATAACCAGATTACAGGTGAATTGGAGTGGGCATGAATTGTTAGGAACGATCCAATATTCTCCCTTCTAGACAGAACGACACGAGCCTATTCATCATTCTCCACTAGAAGACAATCTAATAATAATAACATATATACTTCTCACCGCATATGTGAGAAGCACGCTGGGTTATGCGCGATCACTGCAGATACCTACAAACCATAAAAAATCGAATAAGTAATTAGTAGCAGAACGTGAAGCCTTCCGTCAAGAAGGACGTGGTCAAAAGGCAAATGAATGTAGTTGATGAAAACTTTGACGCTCTCAACAAAGAAGGAAATAATTTCGTCGCTTCACAGGTTTAGTCTCGAACAAATGGAATGTTACACTAATTTACTTCCAAGGTCACCCCAGGGAGAATGTAACGCGCAACCGAAACCAGTGAGCGCGCACGAATTAACTTTGTGTGTTGTAACGCAGCGTGTTGTGGACGCCATTTTGGTTTTCGTTTGTGTAAGTCGTGTGCATGTTCTACTGGACCTTTGTTTCTGTTTGTTTGTTTCTGTTATCTCCTCTTACAGGACTATCGTAGGAACCCCGTACTTCTGAGGAACGCTTTCCCCCGGTGTCTCCACGTTGCACAAAGTGAGTTTACGGGTGCAACGAATACACGAAGCCAGAACGTCCGGCTTCCCTGCTACAGTGTGACGGTGCGTGCTGCTCTGTTGTCGGTGCCGTTTCAGCTTAAGTTTGTGTAAGTCGCGTGCACGGCTTACTGGGCCTTCGGCTCATGTTTTCTCGTATTGTTTTTCTTCTCAGACCTGCTGTTCGAACCCCTATTTCGGAAGAACGCTGTTTCCTGGTGCGTCCACGTTGCCAGAAGGTTGGTCCGCGAGGTTACGGGCATTCAAAGTAGAGTCGGCTGGCCTGCATGTTACATCCTGTAACGCGCAACCGGAACCAGTGAGCGCGCACGAATTGAATTTGAGTTGTGTGACGGGGCGTACTGCTGTTTTGTCAGGGCACTTTTGGTATGCGTTTGTGTAAGTCGTGTGTATGGCTTACTGGGCCTTCGGCTCATGTTTGTTCGTATTGTTTCGCTTTTCAGAACTGCAGTTCGAACACCAACTTCGGAAGAACGCTGTTCCCTGGTGCTGTAACAGTCTGGAGATTTCACTGGCATACCTGCGGTATGATGTATAAAATAGTTCCAAAACTCATAGTTGCATATCGTACCTGGGCTATTAGGAAAGCTCACATGATGTATGCTATCCCATTGTTTGTCTGCATGTCGCGTGACTGTGGCGCGAACCCGAAGGACACACGTGTCACTTTCTTCCGGTTTACTCGCTCGTCGACGGCCGGTCTATAGTCTCTCTAGTTATTTCGCGTGTCGGTGCCTTTCACAACGCTATCAGAGAAAACCTGTACACTTCGTCGAATAAAGTGTTGGTCTCTCTCCTCAACGGCTTTTTGGTTTTCGCGTCTGATAATTGTGTACCTGGGAAACAAGCGACAGAGTGTGACGAGCACTAAACTGGTGAGCCCGTTCGAATAAATTTTCTTTTCTACAGGTATATCTTTTGTGTAACTGTGAATTGCTATTCCTTCAATGCGTTTTAATACGTTTTACGTATTCAGTTGTTCAAAAAAATTTGATTTATTATCCATTCCGCTTTAATGGAGGCTCAACTGCACGTTTCGTCAGACGCTTTGGTCAATGCATTAGCCGTACCGTTTGCACCTTTTGGAGAGAATAATCCTAAATCGTGGGTTGCTCAGTTAGAAGCCACATTTGCGCTACGACAGATTGGTTCAGAGATAACGCATTTTCATCACGTAGTTGCTGCACTGCCATCTCACGTCATTGACGAGGTGGACGATGTTCTTGAGTTACCGGACTCCACGAAGCCCTAAGAGCAACTCAAAGCGGTCGTAATTAAGCGCATTGGCTTGTCCTACCACCAACGTATTTCTCAGAGTCTGAGTGCGACCGAGCTCGATGATCGTGAACCATCGCAGTTCCTTCACCACATGCAGCGGTTGGCAGGCACGACACATAGAAGAGGCTCTACTTGAGAGATGTGGCTACAGCGTTTGCCTAAGGATATGCAAATCATTCTTAGCGGAGACCCATCAGCAACCTTGTCAACCTTGGCTGATGCCGCCGACCGGATCGGGGAAACATACGGCACCGCTGTTTCCCAGCTCTCTTCGAATAGTCAGGGCGCAATTGCCACTTTAAATACTCAGTTTGCCACCCTAACTGAACGAATTCAGGCCACAACGACGCAGCGTTCGAGATCACGTTCGACTACCCCCATTCGACGACACAGTAGTCACGCAGGGTCACGCGAGCCTCTTCAGCCGCAACCGAACACTAATCCAGATCACTGCTGGTATCACCATCAATTTAGCAACAAAACCCGACGATGCCGACAGCCTTGTACCTTTGGTCCAGTCAGCAAACAGGGCAACCAAACCCACGTGGTTAACGACGTAACTTTTCTGCCTGGTCGTTTGTGCTTTCTAAAAGATCACGAGTGGGGGATTCGCTATCTTATCAACACAGGGCCGTGGTCAGCGTGATCCCACCTGAGGACCAGGACTGAAACAGATCGTACATTTCGAATCTTTGCGCGACCAACGGAAGCACTATAGAAGTTTTTGGTCAGCACCCTCACACACTTAATTCAGGTCTCCGGAGACCTATCCGCTGGATTTTCACGGTCGCCGACGTCCAAATAGCGATTATTGGCATTGACCTCCTCCAGCACATTGATCTTTTGGTAGATTCCAGACGACACCATCCAGTCGATCAAACAGCAAAGCATACGGTCATCGGGATTTTGACCGATAAGGTATCAATCAGTCCCGTGTATCAAAGCTCTACGAAACTAAACTCCTTTAGTTTTCTAATCGATGAGTATCCGACTGCTTTTCGACAGTCTTCATCTTTATCTGCTATCAGAGGTACCACGAGGCACTACATAGTCACGACAGGCCCACTGGTTTTCGCCAAAGCTCGCAGATTGACACCAGACAAGCTTAAAATAGCCCGCGCTGAGTTTGAGCATATGATGGAGCTCGGAATCATTCGCCCGTCCAGTAGTCCCAGGACCTCTCCACTCCACATGGTCCCTAAAGCGTCGGGGGGATTGGCGCCCGTGTGGAGATTATCGTTCGCTCAACAACGCCACAGTACCCGACAGCTACCCGATTCCGCACATACAGGACATCACGGCTAGCCTTCGTGGTACTCGTGTTTTCTCGGAAATTCATCTGGTGCGCGCATACCACCAGATCCCGGTGGCGGACGAAGATGTTGCCAAAACAGCCGTCATCACACCATTCGGTTTATTCGAGTTTCCACGTATGCCGTTTGGTTTGCGGAACGCTGCACAAACGTTTCAACGTTTTTTCGACGACGTCACACGGGGTCTGGATTTCGTCCACCCTTACACCGACGACCTACTAGTTGCAAGAGCGTTTGAAGAAGAAAACCAGACTCATCTGCGACAGCTCTCCGACAGATTAGAAACTTTCGGCATAAAGATTAATGAGGAAAACTGTTTTTGGCCAGCCAGCAGTAGAGTTTTTGGGGCACTACGTTGACCAGCACGGTGTTCGACCGTTAACCGATGAGGTGGGAGTAATCCGCGATTTTCCCCGTCCTACCACCCTCGCTGCTATTCGTCGATTTAACGGGATGGTGAACTACCACATGCGGTTTATTCCACATTGCGCTCAGCCTATGCAGCTTTTAACCGATTTACTCCGCGGCCGTGTCAGCGAAGACGTAGATTTATCAGCGACAGTCATCGAATCAAGAATGCACTAGCCACCGCCGTCATGTTGCACCACTTCAACTCAGCCGCGGAAATAAGTGTAGCTGTTAACGTGTCAGACACCGCAGCCGGCGTCGTACTTCAACAGTTTGTCGGTGGACTCTAGAAACCGCTCGTTTTCTTTTCCTGTAGTTCACTTCCCGCTGAAACAAGGTACAGCACGTTTGGTCGTGAATTGTTAGCAATTTAATCGGCCGTTCATCACTTCTGACATGCCCTCGAGGGAAACCAGTTTGTGATTCTCGCCGACCACAAACCGTTAGTTTTTGCCTGTCGCAGTAGGTCTGAAAGACATCCGCTCCGCGAAATTCGACATTTGGACTTCGTATCTCAGTTTACGTCCGATGTACACCACTTTTCTTGCAGCGATTACGTTGTGGCTGACGCTTTATCCCGATTGTCGGCACTAGTTAGTCACGACACAATGGCCTTAAACGCCATGGTCAACGCACAACGTTCGGGAAATGATTTCCGCGCCTCCTGCCAACAATCGGCTCTACGGCTGATTGGCCCACCCCTACCAGCGTCTGAAGACACTATCCTTTGCAATGCCTTTACTGGATATACACGTCTAGTAGTTCCTATTATTTTCCGACGACACGTGTTAGACACGCTACACAACATCGCCCATCCTGGCATCCGGGCTACGGCCACGCTCATTTCCGATAGGTACGACTGGATTGGAAGGAAAAAGGATCTTCGCACGTGGGCACGATCTTGCCTAGCTTGTCAACAAGCCAAGGTTCACCGCCACGTGTCTGCCCCGATTGGCCATATTTCCTTCGATTACATCTCGACTCGCACATCTCCACATCGAGATTGTGAGTCCTTTGGCGCTTTCCAATGGAATGACGATGGTAGATCGTTTCACGCGGTGGTCAGAGGCCGTCCTCATACACGACGTCCGTTCTGAGACTGTAGCACGCGCAGTTGTTGAGCGTTGGGTAGAATTTCATGGTTGCCCGGCCACGGTTACGATCGACCGTGGCTCCCAATTCGATAGCGATTCCTTTGCTAAAACACTGAGTGCGCTTGGATGTCATCGCACGCGGACTGGGGCATACCACCCGGCTGCAAACGGTGTGGTCGAATGCTTCCATCGACAACTGAAAGCAGCCTTCGCCGCGGTCGAAGCAATCCGGTGGACGGAAGCCCTGCCAATGGTTTTACTCGGCATCTGCGCGGACCTTAAGGCCCACCTTCACGTTTCCAGCGCCGACCTCCTGAACTACCAACCACTGCGTCTTCTTGGCGATTACTTATTAGCCACCGACGTCCTTCGACATGATGCATCTTACGCCAAACAAAGCCGCAAGGTGTTTGTTCTCAAAGACCTCCACGACTGCACGCATGTGTTTGTTCGCAAGGATGGTGTACGGCGCTCGCTCGAGCGACCTTACGCAGGTCCTTCCAGAGTACTTCGACAGAAGGATCGTTTCTATGTGCTTGAGCGCCAAGGAATCCGGGACATGGTTAGCATCAATCGTCTGAAACCTTTCTACATCGAAAGGACAGAGGAAGCCTTCAATACTCCTCCGCAGCCCCTTTTCACGCCAGCAGCTGTGTCGGAACAGCCTCGCCCAAGCGCATCGTCCTCAGCAGACGTCACGACTTCGCTGATGACGCCAGCACCCGCCGTAACGCGTTCTTTTCCTAAGGTGCACTGGCCGAAACACTCCATAGAAGACTAGCGTTTGTCAAATCTCTATTTTTTTCGCTGATAGGAAAAAACTCGCAAACCTCTTTTGAAAAATACAAAAATATCGTCTTTAAAACAAAGAAACACTTGCGTTCGCCCAGGTTATTTTCTCTCTCTCTCGAACGTTCTTATCTGCTGCATAATTTGGTTGAGTACGTCGTTTATTTCTGTACTGATACTAAGCCAGTCTCGTTCTATTTTCCGTCGCATGTCTCATCCGACGCTGGCGTGACGTATGTGGCATCTTCGATCGCGATCCTCCTCGATCTCGTATTGGCTGTTGAGCTTGAACGTTTCATGGATGCCCATAGCGACCGATCGAATAGAAACGGATATATAAGTTTTTATATATGCACTATACATATAATATACGCAATCAAAAAGTAGAGAGGAGAAAAAAATGAACTCAGGTATACACTGATATATATACTAAACTGGCTCACCAATTTGTAGAGATCAGACGGGCTATGGCCGGTCGGTTGAGAACAATGCAACGGGTAGACAAGAAATATATTGACGATACGTAAACACGACGAGAGCGAGCGAAGAGCGAGATAAAACGCTAGTACAACAAAACGCTCAAAGAGCAGGCACCGGAGCAGAAACGTTCGAGTGCGTGAGTGACGTGACGGTAACCATACTCGTTCGAACAAACGTTTGAGCGCATACAAAAGGTGGGGAGAAGAAAGGGTACAAATGATAACTGTCACTTCAACACAGTTAGCAACACACAAATAGGGTCGCTACACGCTCTTACTTGAAACTCAACGGTAGTCATCTGTGTGGCTGTTATTCACTATGCAAACTGGCGAAAAACTTGACGTGTTTGTCACCTGCGATTACATAAAAATATCGCGTTACAATCCGTGCTTCTACCTCTCCTAATAGATCACTTGGGAATCTTACTATGTTGTTGATCATTGTTTTCATTTTATATATCGACTGTGTAAAGAATGTCAACATCAAATCTTGACATTAATCACATAGTAGGAAAATATGTGAGTAGGCCTCTTTTCACGTTCTATGATGACAACTGTTTGCTAGTGTTATATATTTTATTAACTAAAAAAATTGTTAATTTCGCATGAAAGGTTTTGTCAGAAAACCACACATAATAATAATGGTATATTTCTCAATCCACTTGTGAGAAATAACGCTCAGATAAGCCTGATCAGTACACGCATTTTAACGTGAACTACATAACGTACAGATAATTGTTAATTGTACAATACATCAATTATGGAAATAGAGT
>QNGE01002108.1:9866-44987 GCA_008508345.1 Paragonimus westermani
GGCGGCCGGAGAGTCACCTGAAGTGTATAACCAGTATCGGGTACAAAGTGCAGGTGCTGTTAATTCCATACGTTGACTACTGTCGTGGATTCTAGTCTCCGAGATACAGCAAACACCGATGTGCAACGAGTCTAACGTTCGTGCGAGAGCAGCCTGTTGACCTATCTGTTTTAGAGTACGAACGCTGAAGGCACCTATATTAATTTGCGTTCTAGGTCGAAGCACAGGACGAGGGAGGTCTGAGACTGAGTGGCAAGAGCTGGGACTTATCAGCACAGTGTTACCATGATTAATTATATCTGGTGTGGGACCTGCAGAGAAGTTATCAGACTTGGGAATCGGGAGGGGCCTGAGAGCTAAATTTGATAAGACAGTTGGGGAGGGGTCAGCAGTAGCATGTTTTCGCCTATCCACTATGCTGTATGCAGCAGATAGGGCGACCCGGTTTATACTGCGAGATGGCCGATGCAGTATGGAAGTGTTCATGTTGTGATGACTCATGGTTGTGTGTGGGTTGAGATACTGCTAGGACGCCCAGACCCAGACAGGAGAACGATTAGAGTTCTCAACCAAAGCCTTTGACTCAATAGCCTGTACCGCAAGGCAGCGGGTGGGTGGCAGTGTACCAGAGATGGTACGTTTTTTGGGAACAGATGCCAACCATCTTCCAACTACCAGGAGACTGTGGTTTGTTTGACCTCTACCTATTGGCCTGCTTGGTATGAGTAACTCTGTTGGTGTGGTCACTACGCCGTCCAGTTTAGCCCAAAAGGTCATCGAGATGCGCAAGCCGTCACACCACGTCAAGGTCTTATCTCACCGTTATGGCAGCGAGTTCGTAAGAAAAAATCACTCCAATCTGTGGTCTCAAGACAACGCTGACTTCAAATGTGAAGTGGAACGTAAGACATACACGCACGCGATAAGCAAAGCAAGGAGCAACACCATGTTATGAATTTGGAAGTTTGGATATGCGTTAAACGAACATCGGAAGACAGTAAAGTCCCAGCAAACGAGAAAGTGGGCGGCTGCGTTAAAAAGTAAACCAGAAAGAAGGCTCATGGCCAGACACAAGCCAAACTGATTGTCGCCGAAAAGAATGACGGGCGATAACATGGAATCGAAGTGAATGTGAAATAATGGCAATGCAAAAGTTTCACTCAATCTGATAGTAAAGTAGGTTAACTCACTAGACGAAGAGAATCCTTAACGCCCCCACTGTAAGCAGCCACGCTAAGAGACCCACTGTGACTGGAGCGATCGGCAGAGTTAGCGAACGGGAGTGATTCTGCCTCGAGCTCCGTGGATGTTTGTTTGTTAGGCGAGATATACGGAGTCGGATGATGCTGATTGGAAGTAGCCACAGCTGCTGCTGCCGCCACCGCGGCTGCAGCCGCAGCAGCAGCCGTTTGTGGGCTGTGATAGGACTGGTAGTACTGCGACAAATTCACTCCACCGGGGGAAACAGCTGATTGAAACCATCCATTAACCCCATTTCCGACACTACCTTCAGAACTGGCGTAGCCGGAGGATGCCGAGGAAGACCCACCTGCACCCCTTAGGTTGCCAGCTGTCCACGAAGCAGTGGAAGAAGATGGATGGGTGATGGAGGACCCGTTAGCTATCGGCGGCGCTTGCCCAGACCACATTCCACGAGTCAGAGAGGAAGGGAAGGTCCCAGTGCTGCTGGGTATGTGGGTGAACGAAGAACTGGGTGATGCGGTGGTCATGTGGGATGCTGATGATGAAGCCGAGGCTGCGTTGACCGCCGCCATAGCTGCGGCAATTGCCGCCGGATAGCCAGGGAGAAAGTAGCTGGCTAACCGTGGATCCGTGAGAAAGGGCATCTTGAACACTAAAAGGCGATAAAGCGGATGATGAGGAAGAATAAGTCAGTGTGAAAGAAATAGGCTTCAGAGTAACAAGAACATTGTTCACATTCAATCTCACTTCTGTCAACGATAAAGCAATGGCGATGTGTAAAAACCTACAGAAAAATTCACAGAAGATCAACAAGTCTTGAGCTTTGCAAACACAGCTGACCGAAAACAATAATAAAGCAGGCGCATATAACCAAGCAAACGCCATCAAAGAGAGCCAACGTTGAAAAAAGTGTTGAAGAGGTAGTGAACAGTGCACCATTATCTAGAGATGATCATATCCGAAACAGGCATCGAACGTGTTCAAAAATAAGTTTGGTCTGCACGTACAAAAAAACGAACCATTGCGTATTCCATACAGATATATGAGCGACAACTTAGGATATGATGAAAAACAGTTAGTGCATATCAGGACGAACGTTAGCAGAGATAATTCGTAGCCTTCAGTTAGCAAACATTTGGGAAGTTACAACCTATGTATCACGCGATTACCGACGCAACAGGAAATTAAATGTGTTCATCGAAGACAGTTAAAATGACTCACAGCAATCGAGGTTCGTATTAGAGAGGGAGACTTGCGATGCCGAGAATGTTGTACAACCAGCTGCCTCTCGAGGATCGCCACAACCTGTCAGATACATACTACAATTTTGATTACGATACAGCACAATGTAGAACGTGAAACATAACCACGTATGGTCAGCAGCCATCATTATGGTTTGCAGTTTCACGTAATTTCTGTCTTTCAAAACTGTATACAGATTGGCCTTGCAATGTGTGCTTGATGAAGTTTACATTCCACCTTGAATCCCCTCCAACTATGAGCAACTATAAAATCTGCTCATATCTGGAAATTGATATGTAAGCCTTTCGCCTTTATTCGAAGAATGATTTGGCATCTAATGAAGGTGAGCAGAAATAAGCCAGTAAAAGAGTCACAAGGTCCAAGAAAACGCCTCATCCAAAGGGGCAGGCAAGAGCAGACCGATGCTTCATGCATTAGAAGTACGCCGGAGAAGATCCTAATCTTGCCCACAAATTTTCATATAAACCAGACCATCCCACCAGCAGATAGCCTCCTGCTAAACAGTTGTGAACGCCTAAAGGACCACTCTCCGAAACTGGAGTATGGAGTGGGCAAGCCACCGTACAAACAGTTTTAGGATCTGTTCATATTGGAACGTACTGTTTAACGGTGTAATCGCAGTTAAACCCCTACTCCAGCCGCATAAACGTGGAAGAAAACTAGCATCACAAATCCCAAGGTCCCCATCACGATCTACCCCACTAAACGTACATATCTGACAGAACGCTGCTTCAACGTGCCTAAGTGTTGGTTATAGGCATGTTAGTAGCTTCAGCCAAAACCCATCGTACTTATATGCATTAATTCTTTCTCTATATTTCTGAACTGTTTAGAGCAATTCAACCTCCGAGCAACAAATAGAAGGGAATGCAAACGGAAACCTTACTCCTTCCTGTGTAAACCTATAAACCGTGATGTACACCATACACATAACTGTTCTCAGATTGGATGGAATTTTAAAAAAAAAACACGGAGTCCGCAGTAAGTCCACCTGTACGAAATGAAAGCACGGGGCGTACATATAACATATGGGTCAAGTGCAGCACAGAAGACCAAACAGATAAGGAAGCATGGTAGGAATTCGTAATGAATGTTAAGTACAAAGAAACTTACGAGGAGCACCATTCTTTCCAAATATATCGAATAACCTCGGGATCTGCAGGGACAAAATACGCAGTAGAGTAACATACAGGTTGGTGAAGGAACAGTGCTAAGTATGAAACAGCGTAAAGTAAACCCAATTATTTGATGAATTTTCTAGATATAACGAGTTAAAAACGGAATATAAATTTACGCTAAGGCTATGGAAATGCAACAGACTTAAGTATAACGATGAATGAGAGAAATCGAACAATGGGTCTCATAACACAAGAACGTTAGGTATTTTATAGCATTTCTTATAGGACGTCCAATTACGGATCGACATTCCTTGGACCTCACTGAGTAAACTACTAGCGTCCAATAAAACAAACCCTTGGCATGAAAGCCTTCGTCCCCGAATTGAAGCCACAGGTGGACTAACAACCTGAATTAAGTCGTGTGAAAATAAGTGAACATGATAGAGAATCTCACAATTACCACCGTCGTCCTTAGTACATATTATCAAGCACTCCAGAGTAAGATTGTTGAGATGGTGACGGTTGCGGAGCAAGCGATCATGACAAACATCCGGGTGCGAGTGACACACGTGCAGCAAACGTGAAAACTTGTTTACCGGACAACACAAGTTAGCCGAAAACGGGACCAGATTGTCTGATATACTTGTCAACAGACATACACGTTAGGAACGCTGTGAGTGTAGCATTTGACGGATTGAAACTGCATAAAGTTGTGACTGAACGCACGAACACACGCAGATAATTGACAGAGTACTTAAGAAACAAGCATGTTTGAGTTCGCCATACAGACATGCATAAATGTGTATGCGAGACGATTCCCCAGCGTCAATACTGCTCGCTGTGCCGAAGCAATAGAGTAATCAATGGAACCGCGGAATCTCCCCTCTGATATAAGTAGGGTATTGGTTCGCTAAAAATTACATTGCACATTTTATCCTACGATTGAAAGCGAGACCATAAAGCATGCAGATGCATGAGATAAACAGCCAATAGCGTACTTCACGATTTAATCCATAATTAATAAGTCACACACTATAGTGTACTTTTAAATTTGAGTTAGAAGGGGTAAAGCCAAAGATGGTGTTATGTTTAACTGTATAGCACCATAAATGATTAGAATTAAAGCAAAGGAATAAGCACTAGAGGGCTGACACCAAACGGGCTTCAGTGGAGCAATGTCATTACTCGGTGAACAACCGTCCGACAGAATCTCTGTTTTCGTGTACTCATTATAATCACAGAGCTAGAAATTACGAGTAAGTATATGGTTACGAAGATGGTCTGACAAGCTTATCAATATGCAACGACGTAACCACCAACTGCGTTCGTAAATCTTGGTTTAAATTCAAACAACTTCAGAGACGGCCGCAATTGTTCGTCGCGTAGTCAGGGTGCTGGACTGATTAATCATGGTTGGTCACCGTAAAATCGTTAGTTGTTGGACCCGAGAAATCACACAGTGGCAGAGACAGGCGCCCATCAATCCTATGTTCACCTCGGTCCAAATAACTACTCCTGTCTGGGACTGGGCCTCCTAACGATATGCGAGAAGCACTTGAGACAGTGGGTCACGAACCAGTAAACATGTCCGATTAAAAAATGAGTGCACGCGAGCAGGGATGGGAAGTCTCCTACAGACAGAAACGTACTGCTTATACTCAAATGGAGACAGTGCATTAATTAGTCGTGAATCAGCTTCTCATAATATGTTGTCACCCTAGGAATTTCTTTGAGATGACTATAAGCTCGCGCTGTTTCTACATAGTTATAGTATCATTAACACATAATTCTGAAAATACGTCAAGCAGCAATCTTTTGTAATATGCAATGATAGTGACACTATCTTAGGTTTACATTATTCGGCTGTTCCCATATCCTCTGGAAACTTGTTATAGTCATTTCCATTCTCAAGACAGACAAACACCCATACTGGTTTGGCATTTGCTATCCAGCGTGTGTAAATGAGGCTACCGTATTATATTAAACCTTAAACGCGACAAAAAAGTATTTAACCAAAAAAATCTGTGCATTCAATGTACGTGTTGACAAGGTTTGAATTGCGTGCTTTGTGCTGATAAGTGCACTAACCACGACCTGTACGCAGCCTGTTTGCAATGGGTAAACCTGAATTAACCAAAGGAAAAGACCAAAAGTGTTGCGATTAAGTTTTTTCCATTATTCTTATTTTTGATTAGCTTGAGAATGGTGGGCTGTCCGTTTCCTATGCACACAAACCCTCCGTTACAATCGGTGACGATCGTGCACACAAAGTGAACGTCTAGGCTATGCGTTCAGTTTGAAAGACTGTTATGCAGTTTCCAAGGTATATTTCGAATTCCTGCCTGAGCACTTGGTAGAAAGTTTAGGGCCAGTTCGACCACAAATATAGCACACAAACGTGAACAAACCTACTTGTTAAATCAGTAAGCAGTACGAACCGTCCCGGGCTAACAGTTTCTGTACGTCACATGAGTCCCCATATGTTTAGGTACACCTGAGTGAAGGCTACTCAAAGTGGGTGATTTGGAAAACCCGGAGGCCATTTGTCATTAACTTCATGGTGACCACAGGAGCAGGCATTTTAGCAAATGACGCGACGCAAACGCAGCCAGTTTGTCAACATGTAACTTGGAAAGAACACGTCACCTTTGCCATTCTACATATAAAAATAGGGTTGTGCAAGACTGAGAAGGAGTGTTGGCTCCGCGTTCTTATCGCTGCATTCAGGAAAACAAGGAGAAAGTGAACGAGTATGAATGCACATAGGAAAGAAAAGCGAACGGCTACTGAGCAAACATTAGGATGAAATAGTAGTGAGGCACAACACGGCAGTATTCTGACATATGAGCACATTGGGTGACCTGTGGGAGTATGAAAGGATGGTTGGAAACTATGGCATACGAATTAACTCCCACGTATGTGTCGACTTGGTCATGACAACAGAGTCAGTGTGTCTCAACTCACAACTGTAAACAACTTCTGTCACCAGTTTAGACAACGAAACATTAAACACTCATCCTCGCCCAACTACAGCAGGTCCGCCAGTAGAAAATCTGATATGCGGATGAGAAATAGATCCCTTTTCGAAAGACAAACATCAGCGGTAAATTCCGAAATAAGATCACTTTGTTAAGTTTCTTTCGAGTCACAGCCGTCAGAAGGAGAGTGAAAAATGCATGCTAGAGGTTTGTGTAAAAAACGTGAAATTACGTCCGTTCAAAAAGTGTAACTCGCATCACGAAATGCGTCCTGTAAGGGGTCCTGTAAGATAAAAAGGACATATTCACAGACTGTTGTAGGGCAACGCGGAGTGACGACGGAGGAACGTCAGCACTCAAAACAAACAACAGGCATTTGTCCATCTTCAGGTAGACCAGTGCAGTGACTTCAAATGAGACAACGTTGACTATGAGGAACGCAGCGTTAGTTTCTGATGATAAAATAAATCACTTAGAACCGCAGGTTTTTGGCAAATTTATGATGGATGAATAAATCCTGAAGACGTGTCTTCAGGAGGATGTCCAAGGAAATTTACGGAATATAGGCAAAAGATGTCTTTCACAGGCTAGACTGCCATGCCTGGTCATGAAGAAACGTGTACAATTTGCTAGTTCACCAGTGGGAGTGCCGAAAAGACAGGAAAGAGTGAATACGGCACCGCATTAGCGAAGCCAAACCGATTGATATGGAAAAAAAACTAATAGCTGAAAAGTAGTAAGTATGGATCCATGGGAGTTTGATAGACCAGAACTACATAGATCTTTGATGAAACAATCCTCTCGTTTAATCGGATGGTGAAATCTTGATTTTGAAGAACAGGACATTTAACAGAACATTAAGCACCAAATTGTCATTTGCTTTTCACCATATGCGGCAGTGACGGCTGGAAAACTGGATTAGACCAATCCAAAGATGTTCGAATTCAATGCGGGTGGTGGATCTCTGCTCATGACTTGGTGGAATTAATCGTGCTTCAACTGTTATGTCAATTTCAGTGAAAGATGCCACCTTAACTACAATTAACGTTTTAGAAGGGCTTAATAGCGAGAATAAACACTCTATTACTTATAAAAATGGAGCCCCTGGTTCGATAAGCACCGATGGACACAAAGTTGATTATATGAACAGTGAGTGAATGTTACCATTGTTTTCAAAATCGCTTCCCAAACTTCTGCAAAATACACATCAGCTCGCATCGAGCAATGAGATGACCAACAACCAGCAGAGACTAAGCCCATGAAATGATTGTCCAGAGTCGACATTACCACGTTTCTCGAAAACTACAGGGCGATGTTGAGAATGTGATAGAGTTTACTATACCAGTCGTTGCACATAGACTACTTGCCTGCTGTTAGCAACACATACCCATTTGCAGTTCATCTGCGGGATATCCTATTTTAACAAATCAGGAAACTGACAATCAAATTGATTCTGAAAAGGCACACGTCAAGTTGTATCGAGATCGGTTTAACAAAATTTCAGAAAAGCAGTTGCTAGGAGTGTGTATTTTATTAACTCGTGGCCACTTACCGACTAGTTTCTTGAACTGCTCAATTGTCTTTGATGCGTCGAGGCTTAGTCTAATATCGATAGCGTTTCTGAACACGAGATTTACCTGAGCCATAACTAGTCAACTGGCCCGTTTTTTGAACATTTTCAATAAGTGGCAAATTTGTATTTGGATAGCAACAAAGAGTCTGCATGATTGTTTTTGGGAAGAAGTGGGTTTTATAGTTTACTACTGAGAATAAGGCTTTGGGATGGAATGTTCCACGCATACACTCAACAGGCTTAGCGTCAGTTGTGTTTTCAACCTGTAGCCATGGGACCTGTCGCCAGAATTCAGTTGTCCAACAACCGCATTGTACAGAGAAGGACATTTTAATATAGTAGGATAGAAAAAACAGTGAGCTTTAGGTGACAAGTGTATCTATCTGACTTCGGTTTGGAGGGAAGGAGGAAGACAATTCAATGAGGTGAACAGTAACTGGTAGCTTTCATAATGACGTACATCAAACATTCCAATAAATAAACTTACGCGCCGGATTAGAACCCTTAAAGCTCAAGGTACAGTTGAGGGACGGAAAGAAATGGTCTAAAACGATCGATTTCAGGTTAGGAGTAGTGGTAATCAGCTCTTTACCTTGAAGACAGCACCTGGCAGATTGCAAGTGGGGAGGGTGTATTACTACGCATTCCGTCAGACTGAAAATCAACCAGTGATGAAAAATGTTGGCCCTGTGACGACATATCACTCTCTGTTATGTCATCCACGATACACGAAGTTTTAGTATTATCAGCATACAACAAAAGCGGGATTTTGGGTGTCCGTTAGGTGAACAACAGAGGTCTTGGGACGGGACCCTGCAGTACACCAATATCCTTGTGGCATTAACCTGAAACTGCGCCGACGATCTTCACAATGAAACAGCGACCCTTGGAGCAAACAGTAGGCCACGGAAGTGGGGGAGTATCTATATCATAATAATGGTACCCCATTAGAGAGACCGAATAGACAACTCGGCTGTACGCTTGCGAAAAGTCCAAAAGATAATATTAGCCGGTTTGCTTTTGTTAAGTAAACTTTTAAATGATCCCTATAACAACAACTCTGGCAACTAATAACAACATCTGTTGTAGTGGACTATGTAACCGGAGGTGCGGGTATTCCAACTCTCGGCGAAACACCTCAATGAGGCCGGGAGGTAAGTCCAAAAGCCCGTGACCAGCGGATCGGGGACAGCATAGGCGACCGGATGAGCCATCGCTCAACGGGATCGGATCAACGGACGAGACATGGCAGAAAGAATGAGATGGATAACCAGATCGGGAGCGCAATTATTCCAACACTAGGAGGAATAACTCGACATGGTCGTAGAGTACGGCCAGAGGGGATAGATTGCAAACAGCGTGAACGATCGGACGAGCTATCGCCCAACGAAGTCGGCCCAACGGACGAGGAACGGCAAGCGAAAAACCCTTAGACAGAAGGCGTCGGACACACAAACCGGTCCGAAGTGCACACGACGTGTCAGCGGAAAGCGAGTGTTGTGGACCGGAATTCTGACTCGTAAACGTGAGTGCGCGCGCAACCAGTAAGGCGAACAGTGAAGATTCTGCTTTAAGGAAAGCCTTTTCGTTACAGTATTCCGATTGGCTAATAGCAGTGCAAACCGGACTGGACCCACAAGCAACTGGCCTTCAACCGAGGCATCCATGGTTCTAGAGATTTATAACGGTATAATGTACCCGCGAAACAACAGGGTTATCGCGATCATCACTTTGAGATGAACAAGGTGGTGTAGATCTTCGAAAAGTTGGAAAGTTCACCTCTGCACAAAGAGTGGATGAAAAAGGTACATAGTAAACAGATCTTCGTATTTATTACTCCCACCAGTTTGCTTAGAGGCTTCAGCCTTTTCTTCGCAAGATACTAGCTGCGGTGGTATAGAGTAGCATAGGGACCGAGCACTATCAAACAGAACAAAATGCGGACGGGAGAAATTGTGGTAACCAGTGTTCATATCAAGTCAAGAAATTCATGTTTTGTGCATCCTGATAGAATAATTTTCAACCTTTTCGACGAAAACCGTATAAATAATAATTCGCGCCGTTGCCACAGAAGTAATCAGCCCAACAATGTGTCCTGATGTACTAGGCGAGAACTGACGATTTCCGTTCCCACGTCTGAACGGCCTACTGAGCTCGTATGTCTAAGCCTTCCGCCGCCGTTAAAACACCCATTTTCCGCACACGGTCATCCAAGAATCTCAACACCATGTGTCCTTTCGCATGCATCTTCAGTGACTAGTGTCTTGATGACCGGGCGTGTGCGTATGTATATGAGAATACAGTTACACGAGGAACCGACGGAGTGACAGCAATGTGTTTTTAATTTCCTTCAAGCGACACAAGTGAAGGATCGAAAGTATACATGTAAAAAGCTCGCCAGTCATGCAAATGTAGTCTGAGAGCCCCATTAAATGTCAGCAGCGAGCTCGATGGAGACAAGTCTGTTTTGTGCGTCAACTCTCCTAATGAAGAACAGCCAAAGGACTTATGAGCACATTCGAAGGTAAAAGTGCTCGAAGCAACAGTGGTTACAGAAGAGTAGAACTACCGACTAGGTCTGTAACAGAGTTCGTCCGTTCGACCTTGTTGGATGGACAGACCAATGGTGGCGGAAACGATAAAAATGCTGCTATTTACGAGTTCATGCCACAAACTTAGATCGGTCAGTGCAATTTGGTCCACAAAACCTAACAACCACTAGGCTGCGTACCACTAGTCCATTACGTATCAGAAATAATCTAACCGAAAACATCCACTAGCTTGGGACTTATGGGACAGGTGACATTTGAAAGACAAGGGAATACTGATGAGTAGTACGGGATTGTGGCATTTCTATAAATTGAACATCCTATATAAAGAAAATTCTGCCACCTGTCCGTAATCAGAATACCGCTCAACAAGTTAATGATTCCTATGGTTTCAACTTGGAGAGAAGTTCCAGTCGAAGGGAAACGATTGGAGTTAACAGGAAAGTTACTGTGTCTCTTCTCGAGGCGATCGAGCAACCTGATCATTACACAATGGCGAAATTGACTGGGCATCCATGTGATAATTCAGTCATGCCTAAAGTGAGGTCAATGGCGCAGTGGCTGACAGGGCTGCCTCATGAAAGGGTGGCCGGAGTTCTAGTCCCGACCACAGCAAGGATATGTACTACTGACGAGCTTCAATAAGAGCGAACCTCAAGTCGTCTGGTGCTTGTTTCCGAGAGGGGGCCACTGGAGTCTATGGGAGTGCAACTGCGATCAACTGTGAGTTTCAATGTATATAACAGGGGAATGCGTCAAAAATTTGGCTGTTCAGTTGGAACACAGCGCCTGCACAATTCAGCTAGAGAATTCGAGAACACGCGCTGGAATTCGAATGACGATCTGTAATACTTACACGCTTAGTCCAGATGGCAACGATTTCCGTGTGCTTTGTTCCGGAACTCACATCTCACCTTTGTTGATAGACCGTACTGAAAGATGAGTGGTTGACATCGTTGTCGGGTTAGACAGAAATGTTTATCGCAGTTGGTAGAAAAGAAACAGAGGGTGTTCTGCATATTTTGAAGTCCCAGAATATTTCCACAAGATGAAGTCAACACGCATTGACTCGAAATTCTACACATCAGTGGCAAGATATTAACGACACATAGTTTTTTGGGAATGCCATATACACGCGCATACACAATTTGACCATATAACTACGTACACGCAAATACTGTGCTGTACAGTGACCAATGACAGTAGAAGTGAAACGATGTTACTCGTGTTTTTCTTGAGCTGAATCTCAAAAATGGATACATCCATTGTCTTATCTTTGGCGGGATTTCGCATTGCATTTGATTCTGTATAGAAAATAAGATTTGGAGTATTTTCAGCATTCACCGCATACCAGTCGGTTGATCAGATCCCGTCTTTGATATAGCTATCCAGACTCTTTCATGAGTCTGACCACTCCGTCTTCTAACAGTAGATTACACTTCATCTAATCTGCTTCAAACTCTTCTATTCCCTCAAGTAATTATTGCCCATGATTTAACTATGCACTGAAAACACTGGTCATTTCAATTTCGCATGCACCTCTGACAACTGAAGTGTGATCCATGATGATCCTAAAAGTTATACGAGACGTCTCCCTCATAATGTTGGAGACGATTTCTTTGTTTGCGGAAGGTTCTTTTTTTTTAAACGAGGTTTGCTCATGTATCATCAAACTCGAGAGACACCCATTGCTTTCGAACTGAGAGCGCTGAAAAGAAGAATAGTACACATGAAATCACTAGTACCATCAAAATATTTACACTCGGGCCTGCTACAAACTCAAAATCTCCATATTGATTGGCCATGATGTCATAATCTGAGGGGTACAACCATGCATCCGAGATGTTTCGTACGTTGCCTGCTGTAATCACTTCATCTTCCTAAGTCAGTAAAGGACTGAACTAACCATGGGGGCGAACAAACCTGCGACATTATGGAGAATTCTCCGCAAGTCTCTTCACAACGTAGGTGATCTCACTTGTCGTTTGTCCTGATGACAACACAATCTTCAAATATTCACTACTGTCATTTCTGTTTACAAAGGAACTCATCTGCAATAAAAGCACATTCAGTTTTAAGCATTTAGTCTCGAGGATTGTATTGGAGAAGTCTTTTGCGAATTGGGAAAAACGGGGGAATGGTTAGGCATTTGTGCTCCTTCAATTTGTGGTGAATGAATGACCAATTCGACCTGGCTCATAGTTGAAACGCCCATCCTCTTCCAGCACAGGATGCAATTCGTCATTTGTTGAGATTTATCTATAGTGAACTACCCCTTAAATTCCCGATGACTCTCAAATAGCATTACACTGTGAATTTCTCATTAATCGATTACTATGATATACCTCCGGGGTGACTGTGATATGCCTTTTGTTAACGTCTACCGAAGATCAGGCGAAACTAAGCTCTCCATACATTGAAGTTGAGCACCGCTCGAGATGCATGATGAAACGCCACGGTAAGACGGTTAGCTTCGCATGTGCGATGTTCGCGTTGGGTTGCCAAGATTCTTAGATCGGGATATCGGAAACGATGAGACGCAAAGTCCGAGGTAAGGTGTGAGGCTAGATGGCGCTGATTAAGTACCCTACCATTCAAAATGAGTTTTAGATTCAGAGTTGCATATTTTTTCCACGTATCAAAACGGTCTCTCAAAATTTAAAGGCTATTCTCTAACTTCTGTACGAATCCTGGAATGTAACAACGTGCGTTAGTAGTCAAAATCGACACTACTGGAGGAGGGTTTGCTCGAAAACTTCACAATTCTACCACATTAATCGCCCTTACTCCGCAGAAGACAATCAAAAAACAAAACTCACTTCGTTTAACTTGATTAACTAAGATCCTCTCAAGATCATCTGACCACAGATTCCACCAGTCAAGAGGATGCCGTCCAAGAAAGTGAAGGAGGCATACAGCTATTAATTTACTGATAAATGTCATCGGCGCAAGCAGTATGGAAATGCCTTATACGCGGGAAAAAAAACTTTTTTGACCGAAATTATGTAAAAGCGGAAAACTGAAGGAGTACTTAGTATACCAAAACTAAGTAACCAACACGATAAAGGAGGCTTTAAAAAGCGTGTACGGCTAGGCTGCATATAGAATTTTATCAGTAAACCATGCAGTGATGTATGCACGTTCTTTCTAGGTACCACAGGAAAATGCTGAGTCACGGAAAATTCCAGTAAGGAAGTTAACAAGCGAATCAACAAGGACAGTCACAAATATCATTAACAAGCATCATACGTTGCACGCGCCACACTCAGGTAATCCGTCTCACCTAAAACACCTCAGACTTCTGACTACTGAACTCATTGCATACTCCGCTCGTACACAGTTTTGGTCTTGATCACATTTAAGTGGACCGACAAAACGGGCTAATAAATGAGCACGATCTGTTTGAAATACATAGCTCAGGCACTTCACGTATGTATGGCACTTAGCAACAATGAGCCCACGGAAGCACACAATTTATCACGACTGTCAGATTAAGGTCTGGAAAAGCTGAAACGGTGTCGCCCTGAGCAATATGGCAACCAACAACATTGCATATTACAATGAACCTATCAACGAGGCGGACGGTATATCTATCCATAGTAAGTACAGAAAGCTAGACCGATGAACAGAACACTTTGAGTCATCTTAGTTGTCCACTTGCTTCTACCATGTTAGTAGAGCGGAA
Source organism: Paragonimus westermani (assembly GCA_008508345.1). Classification (NCBI taxonomy): domain Eukaryota; kingdom Metazoa; phylum Platyhelminthes; class Trematoda; order Plagiorchiida; family Troglotrematidae; genus Paragonimus; species Paragonimus westermani. Next base: position 24,236 of record QNGE01002108.1, read on the forward strand.
TGCGATAAGATGTCAAGAAAAAAATATTCGGAACTATCTAACCAAACTGAGATCCGCTATGGCGCTTCTGCTCTTGAACGCAATAGGGCTGCTGACCAAGATGACCTCTTGCTGGTAATTCTCAGGGAAGGTGAGGAGGCGTTCGTAGAGGTCTTGGCTCAGTCGCTTCAACTTGTGTGAACGACGGAAACATCCTTCTGTGGTGGGGTCACAACACAGTAGTCTCCATATTCAACAAAGTAGTAACAGACTCTTTTTTGAGCAACAAGGAGAAGAACCTGGTCTCAGTCATAGCTAGGGTTGTGGTGTTGAGCATACTCCATCAACTCACTGCAGTTCCAAAGGCGAACATCCTGGAAGATCAATAGACCAAATTTTTAGTCTTCGTCAAATGCTGAAGCAGCGTCAAACATTACCGCTGGCAAACAATTACCGCAGTTCTCCATTTTAAAGGTACGTTCGGTCCCGTCGATGGGTCGTTTCACAATTTAAAAGCCGCTCAAAAGCAGAGGTGAACCGAACCAGTGTGTGGACAGTTTCAGTATTTTATTCCCATACTTCTGCTAGGATTGCAGAAAAACAGTGAACTGTCAGACAGTTTGGGTACCATGAGCGACGTACTTCAATGTTGTCCACGTTCACCAATTTTGTTTGCTTCTCTCACACACAATGTATTAGAGTACTGTCTACGGCACTCACAAAACACCAATGCAGACCCCCTATCCGGCTGAAGCCTGACTGACTCCGACGATTCTGACGACAAGCTGTTGTCGTATAACAATTTTCAAGCAACACAGACAATGCTGGACGCTACTTCGCGCTCCACCAAATAATTCGAAATACACTTTACAACCTCAGAGTGCAAAGTGCTTTCGCAAAGTTGCTGTGGTTGTGCAGATTCGATGCTGAGTGGTGGAGTTTCGGAGGTCACTGACCGGTTTGTGTACTTGAGAATCACTCTTTGACGACGCTGCGGCCGACTTGGCACAAGCTGTGAGGTGGACAGATGATCTAACGTAGAGAAATGAGATCGTTCACAAAGGGGATGGTCACTGTAGATCAAGTTCGTCTCCCGGGCTGGGACCCTGGCGATTCACAGAATCGGTGGCTGCAGACGTTGGGTGAGATGGCAGCTAACCGACCTCAGTGGCGTGATTGATGTTGTTGTCTGGTCGAATTGTGTGTAGAATGAATGCATTTAATGACGCGGACCAGTGAAGGCCGTAAGAAAGCTGTCTTGCTGATGACGCTTTACTTCCACTTACAGCTCGGTTGTTTGTTTGTTTGCGAGATGTAGGCACGTTCACGTTGTATGTTTGGACATAGATGTAGTCATTTTCAGTAGTCAAACACTTTCCCTTCCGATTCTTTTCGCCTCACTATTCCTATAAAGGGTATATTTCTTCTTCCTGGATGTGTGGCAGTCAAGCATCAGTGTGAATCATTGATGTATTGCTGTCCGCGATGATGATGATGATGATGATGATGATGATGATGATGATGATGATGACTCGAGGAACTGCATCAGCGACGGCTGAGGTGTAGGCAGTGAAATGGAAACGCGTATCTCCAATGTTGTGACGGTATTCGCTAATCTGAAGCACCTCTGGCGGCAGAGAGACATCTCTGTGAAGCCCGATGCTTGCGTATATACGGCGACAATGAGGGCTGTATTACTTCAGGACAGCAAAGTATGGCCATCCAGAGTGGAAGACATAAACCGCCTTCAAGCATTTGATTACTAATGTCCACGTTCGATCGCTCTCATCGGGCAATACCAACGAGTAAGGAAGGAAGAAGTTGAGACGAGGTTATTTGGTAGTGGATGTGAAGCGAGTTTCTTTGCTCAGTCGTAAAGTATGCACAGACTTGAATAAGCTGTTTACTATTGATGTCAGCTGGTCGTCCACCATACCGAGCACTGTTTGTCGATGCGGCGGCTGGCTGGTGTAAGATAGGAGATGAACGGATGATGATCTGTCGTAGAGAAATGAAATCGTCGGGTCGGGTTCATTTCCTGAGTTGGGTACCTCGCGACTCACAGAGTCGGTGACTGGAGACGTTAGGTGAGGTGTTGGCTGATCGAGTTCAGTGGTGTGTGTTGCCGTTGTTTGGATGAGTTGTCTCTGATGTAAGTGCACTCAATGACGTGGTAAGGGAGGAGCAGATAAAAACCACAAGCGGAAGCACAGGCACGTATCAATACGTAACCGGACTTAGCCAGAGTTGTGGATGTAAGCTTAGAAAAAATGATCAACAATCACGAAACTGCTGAAAAAGGTTGACGACATCAGAACCAGAAACACCATTACGGTTAGTCATTTACTTCATCGATGTGGAGAGGTATGCGGAATCTGTCGTCACAAGCCAAGAAATAATACTGTAAGCGAACACGCCCAACGGGAATTACGTATACAATCACGAAATGGAGGATAATTGTGGTGGGAAAAGTGGTCAGGGGTAAAGAGAAACTTGTTTTGAAATACACACAGAGGGAATATTGCCAACAAGTTAGCCATCTTTTTGAACCTATCCCTAAGTTCGCCTATTGTACTGTTCCCCGTGTACATTGTTGGCACCCATATGACTGGCGGTCTGAACGTACCTCGGAGTTGTCTTTTCGTTCAGTGTCTATGTGACTGTTAACTGTTTGTAGTTTACTTGTGATGAGCTGGGTGTTACATCACAAAGACTACTCAATCAGATGTCTTCGAATTGCGCGAGCGCCGACAAAGGGAGTCATAAAACGATAAGATCACAAACCGCTTTTTGTATAACATATAATTTAACTCGCCTGGTGGACTGTTTTCAGGTTTGGTCTGAGACCTCAAATAAAAGCCCAAATTAAAACTAAACCTACTTGTTTGTTGTGACATAAAAGAACCAATGAGCACAAAAGGGCTTATTAGGCGATAAGCACCTCGCCCGCCACGTCATTTGAAATGTACCGCATAGCCCATCTGGCACTGTTGCTTCGGCAAATAGGTTTCATAACCAGGAATGGTTAAAAGATGTATCAAAGTGAATGGGCGAATATCGCCTCACTGCTGACCGATAGTATCTGTTTTGATAAAACAAGTCGTAAAGCTCCAGTCCAAGTGATTCAGTCCAGCTCACGTGCTGACTAACAGTCGTATCAACGTCTCGCATTTCGTTAAGTGAAGCCAACCCGATAACCCCTTACAACCAGATCACCATCAGAGCCACAGGAGACACATTGCAAATATAAAGGAAGCAGTGTTCACTTTGACAGATACTGTAAAGTAACCACCATAAACACGGACAACAGCACACACAATGAAGGGACAAGGAGTAAGGAGTTGTATGTCGATGACTAACCGCACACAATACAGCTGAGAGTAAACCCGTAAGGCTGGTTGACTGAGAAACAAATAACAGAAACGAGTTTCCAAATCCCTCAAAGCAATCGGGATTTTTTGCTGTTTCTCTTGAGACTCCCCAAAGGCTACGAAGAAGTATTGAAGCTAAGCATGGTCACTTTCTATGTGCGTCACGGGTTGCTATTCCCACAGTATTATAATTTAGGAAACCAATGACTTGACAAAACCTCTGGAACAGGTACACACAACCTAGTCTGCAGTTCGCCGGGACTGGGGACTATGGGGACACCACGAAACGGTACGTCCGGATGGAAACAACAAGCCACCATAAATACCCATACAACAGTTCCTGGAGGTGCCTCAAATGGCCCCAAGCATATACCAAGTCCATTTCAGGGGATCACAAAACACCCAACTCATCGACATTCCGATAGGGGATGGTAGCTTCAAATCACACTTACAAGCTGACTCAGGCTATCCCGCTTGCTGGATCCCGTCAAGAAGATTCACTGAGTATGTTCACTGTTGACAATGAAACTGCCCCTTGCTATCATTTTTACACCGACATGGTTTCACTCGTTGGCGAGCTTCGCAATATTCATACAGGGCAAGACCTAAATATGGTAGGCAACTCAGAGAGCTGCTGTAAGGAGAAAATGTGAGAGGGTAAATAGTCAGTTTCTGATATGACGGTAATTCGTAGTGAGGAAAATTAGTAGAGGTGGCGTAGCTCCTTATCTCGGTTCTTCGTCAAAAACGATATGATACTTGTGACCGCGTGTTCCTAGGTCTTCCTGATTCAGTGCGGCAACAGTTAAAACCACCCAAAATGTCATTCACTCCATTAGTGTGATTTACATAGGTAACCCAAAAAGTAAGTGCATAATTCTCAGTGAAGAATACTACTTGTTCAGCATGGAAGATTGAATTGGCACTTGATGATCAAGCCATGTAGTTCAGTCACACCACAACTGCCGTAAAACGGGATCGGTTTGATATCAACGATGTTCTTGTTCAAAAGCTGGAGATGAACGCTAAGCTCGTCTACGGCGATCTTCCAGCACATCACAACTTCGAACTTCTGCTGGATTTACAAATACAGGTGTACATACCGCCGGGGTAGACAGCGTAGAGCATTAGTGCACAATGAGAGTAGCATTTCAGCACGACTGAACTGTCCCAAATCTGAGTTTTACAAGTTACAACCACGCTGTAGTAGCTAATAACACAAGTCACCCGGCCCTGATATCCCCGGTCATCTTGAAAAGTTGTGCTATCAAATTAGCGAAACTGTTATTGGTACTTTACAATTGACCTCCATCAGTCGGCAGTGTACCGAAAGCCTGGAAAGAGTTCACAACCACGTCTATCTTGAAAAGCAGGTGCAGATGAGACTAAGTAAATAATCGATCGACAGCTTTACTTTCGGTGGTTTCCAAGATAATGGAAGAATTACTGGATGACTCCCTATGAGATAGGGTGACATAAAACTTATTTCTGTGAACCAATGTAATTTCTGTAATGGGTGCTCACGTCATAAATCTGTTGATTGTTAGTGACACATGGGGGGGGAGGCTGTCGACGTAGGATTGCCCATTGATGTAGCCTATCGTGAATGTTATAACACATCTGGTTGTTGGCCATCCCATCCTGCTAATGAAAATATACAACTATGGTCTCAATGAAAAATTACGGTGAGTTGTCGAATGTCTGGAAGATGGGAAAGCTCTACAGAAAGATTTGCATTGTGCTAACAAACAATCGCAGAAAATAATCCGCCGTTTAACATGGATAAATATAAGGTCATGCATATTAGCCAACAAAAGTGTACTTACTATTGCTTTGATGACATTGAACGACTCATCCCTGTTGGCAAACGAAATCTAAAGAACCTGATAACAAAAGGTTCAAGTCTATCTACAGACTATGCAACCGTGGCTGAAAAAACACCAGATCTCCCACCAGCGGAAATCCTCGCAGTAGGCAAGAGTAAACGCAAAGCTGTTGGAATGTTGGTACAACGTGTTTAGGTGTTCGTTGCCACGTCAGATTTTCATTGACGAATCTCCGTTCACTTTCTCATCGGATGTACAAACCATCCAACTCAAAATATTCTCCAATGCATAAAATACCTTTATTCTACCAGTACAAACATATGAAGAGACCAGGTCAAATAATAAGCAGATGTAACATCACAGCAGTGAACAGATAGGGATTTAAGAGGAGCATTGTTTCCAATTTGGATCCAGGGGCAATCATTCAGTGGCTACTGAAAGTCTGTTATTTTAAGACAGAGAAGGGAAACACCAGCACATCTGAAAGCATAGGAAAATAAGAGGTGTGTCTCAGATCAGTGTGTCAGTTCGATGAAATCATTTTGTAGGATCAGTGAGGCGGATATCTCTGAAGGTCGAGCAGCACTGAATGGGATACTGTTGCAGTGTTTAACAGAAACAAGTTGTTTGGAAGGAGTAGACACACGAAGGAAGAAAACTATAGAAAGAGTTGCACCATGAACGACTCTTGAATTCGTGACAACCAAGTGTCATGCGCTGCCAATTAAGCATGTAAGTTGGGAAGGATAGACCGTAGGCTAGTCCTAAATGACTATAACGATGTGGACTTGTCAGACGTCACTAGTATTCATTTGTGACCGTACGAGTGATTACAAGGAGTAGTGTGGAGATACGTAGTGATGGTTGACTTAACCACTACAACACAACACCCGCGATGGGGCACGATTAATTTATTTACCAGAACGGAAGGTACGACCGTACGCGGCCTAGGAGCTGACGGCAGCACACACAAACAAACAACTAGATGCGCCGATATCGGGAAAAGAGAACAAGGGAGTGAAAGGACAGAGTAAAATTTGCCGAAATGAAATAAGAAAAGTGAATATATGCACAAAACTGTGTGTCAGATCACGATATGGTTGCAACTGCGCGGATAGGCAGACAAAAAACGGTTGTCAGCATAATCACGATGAAAATAAGATGGATATGGTACAGTACTCAACATGCAGGCAAACAGCCGGGAAGCGTAAGGTATCTATTCTTTTTGGGCTTCTAGTTGCGTTGTCAAGTTAGAACAATCTGCTCACGGCAAGGCATGTGCATAGACGAGAAAACAACAAAATAAATAATGAACACTCGTTTCCAGTAAGAGTAACGATTACTGATGAGTAGTCGGGGATTTGGTTTATTTTCAAGTTGACCATCATTCACACTTGATCGCAGCGTTCGCATTCAGACAGACTTTNTGCGAACGCTGCGATCAAATGTGAGTGATGGTCAACTTGAAAGTAACGGTTGCCTACAGCACTTCGAGATGAATACTGACGCAGTGAGATTTACCATGCGAGTGAAGTGAATTTCTCACCCATCACACCACCATGCACCGACTGCCATGCAACATGCACCACACAAAAACTGAATGCAGTCAAACAAAAGCAAAATACCATGTAGGCAGGGCTCGAGCTTGTGATCGCCTGCCCGTAAGCATCGATCAAGTTCACTGTCACATGAGCATGTTGCGAAAATGAGAATGAAAAAACAAGGATGTTGGTTACTACTAAGCAAAGGAAGATTCTAGGACGCCTAATTTCATCTGAATATTCAGCAGCAAACCACGTGCATGTGATGACTCTTGCTGTCATGCTAGGACACATGAGGACAAGTCAGAAACCGTAACTTCACGCTTACAACAGCTACTAACTCAAAGCTCCGTGAGCAGTTCCATATTCACGGAAACTGTTGTTGTCTCTACCACAAGGCTCTAAGGAAACGAGCGAACAGCATGCAAAAAAGCAGCCAAATGGAAACGGACAGATTACTAATTCGAGAGAACCAAAGTCCATGAGCATAGTGAACATAGTGGACAGAATAACATAGTACCTCGCGAATCACTTAGCAAATCAACTAAACCCTGGGCGTTACTCACCAACCACATGCAACCAAACCCGATTAGCCACTAACGGCACAAGCTCAAGATTAGGTGAGTCAACAATTCCAGGAAACAAGTATGGTCTGGAGTCTTTCACTAATCAGTGGTTGCAACAATTTTTCCATGGCCATCGTCAATTGTGAACACCGCATCTTGGTACGGTGGATCGGGAGCTCAGTAGACTATTAGGCAGGGAGAGTAATAGGGTCAGTATTCCACAAGCAAGGCCTAGCCAATCACTCCTCATTATCGACAGTAAAGCTAATAGAAGTATGAAAAACGGTCATAACCAAGGTGGCAAATCTTCATGGTCAACCAAAATAAGGAACGCAGGGTTTCAAAGCATTTTTTAGTCAGAGGGAGAGCAGTTTTGAGAAGAAATAAACGCGATTCCACAAACTCGATAGTAACAAGGAGAGTTGTTCTATTCGTCAATTATTCAACCTAAGAAAATGAACCTTAGAAGTCGTTCCCACCGTTTGTCATCTTTGATCACACATCATAAAATACAGTGAAAACATTCGTTCACTCGCGACCCCTCTCTTCACAGAACTCGTAAAACCCAACTCCGGACATCCCATTTCATGATGAGCGCGTGTGTGTGCGCGGATAGTCGGACATACGCGGCCCGAACAACGGGACCAAAAAATGACACCGGGGTTGAGCCCTTTAAGCTACGATATTGTCCCCCAAACTAAGCAGGCAATCCGTGATCATGATAAACTTCGGCGTGCTCTCGTGCGCCTAAGAACAGGTAGATGGATCAACTGAATGATAGTCAACCTCATTCACAGCCTATAAAGCTGTCAAAACCCAATGGGGGATTACAGAGTATAGAGAGGCAGAGAAGAAGAAACGAAGATGGGAAGAAACAGATCCCAAGTATACACACAAACATACACGTGTCATCAAAAATCCCATCTACTCTACGTGACTACCCAGCGAACGGTGTTCGGTGCGATGGTACGTGTATGTGGGTGTGTGCGTTTGTGTGATGAGCTGCGTCACATCAGTTTGACGCAGCCTTCACACAGTTTTATGGGAAATTAATTTTCAGAATAAGTCAATGAAACATTTGGCGCAAGTAGACACGCACACAGATACTAGCCTGAACGTACAGCTTGACATACTATGCGAAAGATGAAGGCCATTGGGGAATTGTGTTATCTATTCTAAAACAGAAGCTGTTTCCGGCTAGCATCACCAACGCAACCCCATACGGTTCCTAGTTTCAGACCCGGAGAAGGTGCGACAAAACTTAGTCAGTCTGAACAGGATCGCAGAGGGGTTGCCATTCGGAGGTAGTTAAATTACGACCTGGAAGAAAAACCCGATGGAACACAAAAAACGGTTGCACAATGACAATGTCTGTCAAGAAAATCGGTTCGGCACATAAGCACATCCAGAACCGAGTTCTTGTATAATTGTGGGGGACAAACGGAAGCACCGTATACCGTTATCATCCCTCAGAGAAGACAACGACAATGAATATTCCAAGTTTGGAATTAGAGCAGCGAAGTTACGTCAAGGAAGCCAGAGTACGAGTAGCTCACAGATGTACAACAAAGATGTCAGTTATCATAGATATGCAGACGAATGACTTACGGATGAAAGTTACACGCTTTGAATTAGCCAAATAAGACCAGTGGTACCCCATGAGATGAAGGGCACTAATGTTGGTCAGGGGATGACAAGAAGTATACATGAACGCTTGTTTTGACAACTGCCTTAAACCAAGGCCGTGAACGAGTCCATGAAACCATGACAGCGTACAGGAAATCACTGACAAAAGCTTAAAAAGAATACACATGGCAACAATCTGTCGACTGGGTTGTCTATTCAAGAAACAACGAAAAGTGCAGTCCGAGACAGATGAGTTGTGATGCACAGAGCACATAGCAAGTTTAAAATATTCCCAACCACGCAACGAGGAATGATTTTTTTTGAAGTTTCCGTCCGCTTGAGGCACGGGTAAAACTGATGAAGATGAAAACAACGCGTAGTATTCGTTCGAAAGTCCGATCCTGGTCCAAACAGCGATTCACTGCGCAAAAATTCAACAATGGTTTTAACATCGGAAGCCAAACAACACCCAGAAAAGGTCTCCAATTCATTGAAGATCACTGTGTGTTGCCATGAAATGTTGCCTTAATACACGTAGACTCAAGAGCCCAAGACCGGCAGATTCGTGGTGACGACAGTTAGCGATGGTGGGGTGAAACTAAAGAGTAGCCTGTCAGGATTGACATGAAATCGTGCAGTGTAGAGTACTCGATCATGGATGTTTCGTGGTCAATACTCGCGGGGAAAGCTTACATACACGATGGCGGATGAAATCTGGATCAGACATCGAGTTCCTTCAAGAGGTGAGAGCATTGAGATGTACAACCTCTCTCTGCCGGTTGTGGTGATCGCCGCCGGGAAAACTGGGTTAGACAGCCAGACGGGAAGTTACACACATGTGACCTGTTAACATGGCGGCATGTGAAACGATATATTAATGTGACGCACTATCTCTCAGAGCTTTTTTGTGACTGCGCAATTGAATAATCTGAAGTATAACTTGATAGGCTAATCGAGTTCGCTCGTCTTCGTTTATATTAAGCCTAAAAGGGGAAAAACTATTAGTTCAACCCGCGAGGGTGAAGCAGGTTGGTCAGGTCAGACATAGGAGGACCCGAAATACATAGCTACAAGCATGCAGCAACTAAACCCAGTTGTGCGTGAATAACCTAACCGTATTTTGGGAAACTTTGGGAAGAAAACGGGATGTAAACAAGGTAAATATCCGGAAACGGAGCCAACAAGACAGCTCGTCGTTTGTACTGACACTCTGGCATTAGACGGGCTGTTCTGTACTCCATCTTACTGCGGTACCACGGCTGAGAGACGAATCCTGACTACTACGAAATCCGGGGTTTATACACAATGAACCTAAGTGCGCGAGACAGAATAACCAGTCGTAGTTTGAGGTAGATGCGTCAGCATCAACACATACACATATGACAAAATAAGTAAGCGATTCATAGGATGCCTCTTGCGAGTTGCCAGGAGGGACACGATAAGTAGAACGACGGCCAAAAAGAACAGCGGAGATGAAAAACCTTGTAAAATTCACAGAGAACCTATAAACTTGCAATGGCTTCGATTTTTAAACTTATGGCAGCTTTGTCAGCAAACAGATAGCTATGGACCGATAGCACAGGGTACCAACATCGACAGCTACACACCAGTGACTGATTTGAACAATCATATACCTACGTCTTCTTAGTGTCCCTGCCTTTTGTAAGGGTTGCTTTAATACAGTCCAATGTCCTGCGATATAAGTGCACAAGCCAATTAAAGTCAAGTGTGCCGGACAGAAATGGAGAGCGGTAGCCCGATATCCATGATAGCAGCAAGTGCAACGAGAAATATTTCAGCGGTAAGTACATGGCGTCAGTGACTTGTAGGCGCACCTCTGGAGAAAGAAAACGTAAAGTGGTGAACTGGACGAAAATCTGGAATGAAATTCCTAAACTGGTCAAATGCTTGGTTGGGCACCTAATCAAAAACCCTGTAGCCAAGACTACTGCCCCACTGTATCATCGCTTGTAACGATTAGAAAAAAGAAAAGTTTTCGTGAATCACCAGTCATATACCACAGAAAATCAGTTTTCTACAGTTATCTAGGATACAAGGAAGTTAACGAATATAAATATTTTACGCCGTATAAGTGGGAGCAGAGCCACGTAGCAGCCCGAAAGTAGGAAGTTCTTGAGTTGCTTGGCAATCGTGTGAGCTCAGAAAACCATATTCGAAGACAGGAGTTATAAGGTAAACCAGATTTTAGACAGCATGTTACACAGATCCGTGGGGTTTTGCATCGTGGCCAGTTATAGAAACAGCGAGAATACACACTGCACATTCAGCTTGGATAACGAAATTACATCATCATCATCATCATAGACAGCAATACATCAGGTGTTCACACCAATTACGGTCAGTACACACCCTACAATAACTTACATAACTAATTGCAAAACCTGGCAAAGCAACTGCTGCAATAACACTACTGGAATGGGCAAATTTGGTATCATGGACACTCTATATCCAGTTGCAGAAAATAATTCGGGAAAATTTTGTTTGCGGGATCTTTTAGGTCAGAGGAACATGGTGCAGATATCACACATCGGAGATTTAAACCTATGACTCTAGTACTACGGAGCGTACCTGTTTTCATGCGGTAAGCGGAACCACGAACAATCGCCTACGAGGGACGTCAAGTGAACTCTGCCCAATGCGTCAATAAACTATAAAGGTTAGCAGTAGAAATGACGCTTACAAGACCAACCAATTAGAAAAAATCCTCCCCGGTAATCCGATTGTTCATCCTTGTGACATTCCAGCAGTGTCACCATACAAATCCAAACGTTCACAAAAAGTTCCTATAGATGGACTGGCCAAGCGTTGTGCATATCCAGAACCACCAAACACAAACGATGAATCATAACCATCATTTTATTACTCTCAGAAATTCTGTGGAAATCGTGAAAATATCATGGACTGTATGGGAGTGCACACCTAAATAATCCACAAACCTAGAAGGAAGACGTGAGACCAACTGCCTCGGAATTGAATCTTTGGGAGAAATATGTGGAAAGTGGTTAAATCAAAATAACTTGACGACACACTAAGAAACTCCAGAAACAAGTAGGCGGCAACACAATGCTCAACACAATAACCGTTGGGAAGTTTTTCTGACTGTACTAGAACACAAGAAAATTATCGTCACTATCACCATGATAGAAGACAAAACATCAGTAGTTTACAATTATGCCTCACTACATTACAATAACGAAGAAAATAGCATGCCGTGGTTAAAAATATAAAAGGAAGAAAAGAAAACTTAGTGATTAAGTCAATGTGTACATTCAAAATAATGAGCATAAAGGCGTCTGAAACTCCCAAGCAAACAACTGAGGTATGTGAAAGTACGGCTTCTCAGTCAAATTCTTTATAACTTTCATCTCCTCACGTCATTGAGTGCACTTACATCAGAGACAACTCATCCAAACAACGGCAACACACACCACTGAACTCGATCAGCCAACACCTCACCTAACGTCTCCAGTCACCGACTCTGTGAGTCGCGAGGTACCCAACTCAGGAAATGAACCCGACCCGACGATTTCATTTCTCTACGACAGATCATCATCCGTTCATCTCCTATCTTACACCAGCCAGCCGCCGCATCGACAAACAGTGCTCGGTATGGTGGACGACCAGCTGACATCAATAGTAAACAGCTTATTCAAGTCTGTGCATACTTTACGACTGAGCAAAGAAACTCGCTTCACATCCACTACCAAATAACCTCGTCTCAACTTCTTCCTTCCTTACTCGTTGGTATTGCCCGATGAGAGCGATCGAACGTGGACATTAGTAATCAAATGCTTGAAGGCGGTTTATGTCTTCCACTCTGGATGGCCATACTTTGCTGTCCTGAAGTAATACAGCCCTCATTGTCGCCGTATATACGCAAGCATCGGGCTTCACAGAGATGTCTCTCTGCCGCCAGAGGTGCTTCAGATTAGCGAATACCGTCACAACATTGGAGATACGCGTTTCCATTTCACTGCCTACAATGTGAGTCGCGAGGTACCCAACTCAGGAAATGAACCCGACCCGACGATTTCATTTCTCTACGACAGATCATCATCCGTTCATCTCCTATCTTACACCAGCCAGCCGCCGCATCGACAAACAGTGCTCGGTATGGTGGACGACCAGCTGACATCAATAGTAAACAGCTTATTCAAGTCTGTGCATACTTTACGACTGAGCAAAGAAACTCGCTTCACATCCACTACCAAATAACCTCGTCTCAACTTCTTCCTTCCTTACTCGTTGGTATTGCCCGATGAGAGCGATCGAACGTGGACATTAGTAATCAAATGCTTGAAGGCGGTTTATGTCTTCCACTCTGGATGGCCATACTTTGCTGTCCTGAAGTAATACAGCCCTCATTGTCGCCGTATATACGCAAGCATCGGGCTTCACAGAGATGTCTCTCTGCCGCCAGAGGTGCTTCAGATTAGCGAATACCGTCACAACATTGGAGATACGCGTTTCCATTTCACTGCCTACATCTCAGCCGTCGCTGACGCAGCTTCCCAGGTAGGCTAACCGGTTAATGGTCTCCGAAACTCCACCATTCAGCGATGAGCCTGCACACCCACAGTATCCTTGAGGAACCACTTTGCACTCTGAGGTTGTAAAGTGTATTCCGAATTATTCGGTGGTGTACGAGGTAGGGTCTAGCAATTTCTGTGCTGCTTGAAAATTGTTATAAAACAACACCTTGTCATCAGTATAGTCATAATTAACCAACCATCCCCAACCTGAAAGGTACTAGTAATTGCGAAGAACATACGTGTTGTTTGTGCACAATTAGATTACACTCGGCGGATGGTTGGGCTCCAATCACAAGCATACGAATGTCATAAATTGAGGAAAATCACAGCAGATGCTGGGTTTTTTTATTACAATTCAATCCCCTGAAACGTTAGAGTAATGACAACCATAGGTGTAACGTAACAAGCGCGAAACAACTCCGATTACCGTCTAGTTTCGTCCAGCTCTCATGCGATCTACTATGTCCCACGGAAACCAACGGGCTGCCGAGAAATTAGGTTACAATAAAGAATGGGGTTCAACGTGTCAACAAGGATGACGAATCAGCATGACGCCTTTTGGAAACACCAATTATGTGCGTTCTTAAAGAACGGCTATATCATCATTTTTATTTCGAATGGATGCCCTGTCGAAGGTTAGATATTGTACTAACCACCTTGCTGACCTTGTCAAACCAAAGGTCTAAGCACCAGAAAGGGATGTAAAAGAGGATGTGCGCACAAATGTGCGTATGTAAGCGTACATATGTTTGCACACGCATCAGCTCCTTTGCTAGTGAAGGCAAATAGGATGCAAACTGCTAAATGCGCGTTACAATGTACTATCATATGTATAACTGTGTGTGTACGTGAGAGAGACGGTTGAGGCACGAAGCGCACTTTGCGTTTGCGTGATCGAACATATACAAAGCCGGATTGTTTGGGCAAACCGGGCAACAGATGATGTGTCGATGATTAAGCAACCGCACACGGCGACCGTCAAGACGGCAATTACACCGAGTAAGGAACAACCGGGGTGGTTGAAAAGATGAACTGGCCTGGCTAAACTTGGGATTTGTATATATATATATATATATATATATATATGTGCGTGTGTATAAGTATTTATCACCGATATGGAGAAGTTCCAAGGCGGTTTTGTCGAAGCAAAACTCCCGCTAGGTTACATGAGACAAAAGAGTTTAAGAGCCCTACTGATGGACGACTATCATCAACAGCACGCGTGGAGGGGGGTGTGTGAGTCAGGCTTTATACCACTAGTTCTATAACCTGATTGAACGCACTTTGGTTGATGGCACAGCTTGAACGTCACAATGGAGCGCGTAGACTGGCACGAAAGTGTAGATGTGTGCAGGTGTGCACGAGGAAGGATGTGCCAACGACCCACGTCCTTCAATTAATTTGACAGTACGGATCACCAGCAATTAGTTAATAAACGATTTCACCGAAAACTAACCAACTGACCCTAGATAAAACACCTCGCAAACATAATCAAACATTTACGGCTTTGAACTGGGTCTCCAGGCGCTGTGGTTCGAGCTGCCGTCGATCACGACTGTAGAGAAAGAAACGGTCAACAAAGAAGATCAATGTGAAATACATGAGAAAAAATTAATCATCAAGTGAACAACGGTGCACAAATCTGCGTGAACACACACACAGCGATGTAGTAAGTCGTGTTTTCGTCAGCCTGACAGAAGGTACCTCCCAACTCTACACATCGGAGTAATCAAAGGCTTCGTAAACTGTGACTAAACCACTGTCTGACAGCTTTACAATTCTCTCCAAACGGCTATAGCATCATTAAAATGGGTGCGGTTAGATAGGTGCTTTATCGGAGTCAACATAAAACACCCTGACAGACCGTCTTGGCACATAATGCAGACTAACCGGCGAGAACAATGACGATCTAACACCGAGAGCTCATATGCACATTCTTCGAGGATGGGTCAGGTCCTCCAATCATAAGGCAAGATAAACTATGCAAAAATTTTACTACAAACCCAGTATTCTTCATGGATCCACAAATGACACGATCAATAGATAAAGCACATGCTCACAGTATTCTTGTAAACGCTAGGTAAACTGTTAAGAAAATGAAAACCAAGTGAACGAAGAGGCCAGAGCAGGAATGTGACTTTACTCATTAAATCGCCACAATAGTGATGTGGGACAACTCTGAAGAAAAACGTATCAAAAAGGATCAAAATGGATAAAACAATGGTAAACAGAAGAACTGAAAATGTTGAGTGTGGGCACGCAATTAACCATGACACAGTACCATCTCGAATAGCATTTCTAGTCAGCGATTTAGTTGATCACGAGAGTCATAGTTAACCCAGGTCGTACCAGTGAATTCAGCATAACCAACGACGATTAAGTAGATAGCCACAAGCAGTTTCAATTGAAAAAATCGATTGGTTCGATTTCGAGCAACCGTAGGTGGCTGAACGTTCGAGCATTGTAACTTGGTCGTAATGTTATGTAAGTCTCCTTTCATTGGTCAAAACCATGTTCAACACAAGGCCCGAACCTTTGGGTAAATTTGTGCTAAATTTGGTGTGGATATCGCCTAGCTGGTTAATGAATGCTGCAGGCTCAAACACAGAACGAGCAGAGGAATACACATTGCCTTAGTGAAATAAAAAGTAAATGAGAAAACTAAGTTGTACAGCCTTTAGAAAGGCTGTTATGTGTTCTCAACGAAGTAGCAGTAACGGGTTACGAAAAATGTTCGAAACATCGTCAACCACTTTTGAAACATCTGTTGGTCCGGCTAACTAAACTGCCATGATCGTTTCTGGTTCTCCTAATGAAAATGCTGCACTAGACCGCTGCTAGGTCTTTTTATGTTCTAGCAATGGCCGGAGGCTGTCGGATGTAAGCTATGGATTTCAATCGATTACACAAGAAAAAAATTGGATAAGTTAAACAATAGGGGCTCCAGAGGTCGACTCATAGTTGCGGAATGCCGTCCAGCAATTCGCACGAACAATTAACATGACGGACAGACGCCCCATCCAACTAGCCGTAAGTCCCTACTCGCAGTCTAAAGTCTGCAGATACCGACATAGAAGGCATGAGAGAAGTTCCAGATAAGCTTTCTCATTTATCACTCCATCTAAAAAGTAGGGTGTAACAAGCGCGTTGTGCATCTCAAACCAGGCCAGTAATTTGGGATTAAGGCAGTGGTGTGCTGCCGTTAGTATGTGCAGATTCTGCTTTCCTTAATAAACTCGATTTTCTCGTAAAAATTCTCAGCATTGTCATGAAAAATAATGTGTAGCGAATAAGCTCGTTTTCAGTGATTCATCATCAGGATAAATACATCACATTCATATCACACATTTCACGTTTACTCCCCTAACGATTTTACCGTTAAATGTGTGAGATAAATGTGATGTATTTAGCCTGGTGATGAATCACTGAAAACGAGCTTGTTCGCTACACATTATTTTCCAAAACTCGGTTTTCATGTTCATCTCGCCATAGATGGGACGCTGTTACATCGCCGAAAATGTTTCATTTTTACTAAGGATGGCTGTTAGATAACTAACTTTAAACCAGTCAGAAACATGTGAAAGGCTCCGCCAGTCGATTCTCTTAGGAGCCACAACACTAGAAACGTACCCGTGGAACCCCAGACGAACCAGTACTCGCTGAATAGACCGCACGCTAATGGATTAGAATTCAGTGGGTGTGAACGCACAAATAGTGTAACGTCTTTCTTCGAGATTCCTACAGCTAAGTTTTTCGGAATTAGTGAAGGTTGTTGTTTATGCATGAGGACTGTGTCGAGCAAGCGCCTGTTAATTTTCAGCACCGTTGTATCAGCAGGTATCAGCTTCTCTCGATGACGAAGTTTGATCTCACGGCAAGGAATCCGGAAAAAATAAACAGGACCAACATGGTTTTGTTGCGGGCTGTAAGCTATATTGTTCAAGAAACGTGCGATGTTCACCAGTTTGGCGAATTCAAACACCAGCCCAAGACGAACAGAACTTGCCAATGAGCCATACAACAGATGGGGCACTGCGATCCATTAAAATTTATGCACATATTCTGTACAGATCGAGCCAGAGGCAAACAGTCGGCCTGGTGACGTCATTTAGCAATGACCAGGATCACCAGCATCGGTCAAACTGTCACGGTCCCAGCTGCATCGTAATTGTGACATAATTGTATCAGTGTTGTCTCCAGTTGTATCCAGGATCTGGTTGATCTCATTTGAGCCCGTTTCGCTCTGACAACAATGTTTCATATAAACGTTATATTTGGTCTGAGGACGAACAGGCGAAAACCACCTTGCTCACTGTGATGTTTTTTATGACTACCCAACGGTTCTGTCATGCTTCTGTGAACCTAGTAGGGTAGCGTGAGAAGTGACTACACAGGGGGCCGTCTGCGTAAGTGCACGTGCACGTCAGCCGTAAAACCTCTCAAGATGGTCGACAGATTACTTACGAGAGCTGACGCCACATTACGCAATAATTTACTTCGCAGAACCACTAGAATTTTTGACGGGAACTCTCACTGATGGCATAATGTAAAACGTTCATTTAATCAAAAACAGTTATGGTTCGGATCAGCGGAACTCCCTCGAACTGACCAGATTACCCACAAATCAGTCGTAGTGAGCTATATTCGGGCTAGTCAGATTTCCTCAAAAGTTGCTTCACTAATGTTAAGCCGATGGCCGGTAAAACCACATATAAAAGAATAATGCACTCAATTCCTGTCTGACATTCTTTCTCCAGTGCGCTCTGCGAAATAACCCGCAAGGCCTTCCTGACGTAACATTCAGCCAACTGTTAATCCCGTAATGCGAATCCTATCGATCATTCATGTCTCATACTTGCATATATATTATAAGGGTTCTAGTTTTACTCAGTTCCGGCGGGAATTAATGAGTGCCTACTCTTCGAACTAACAGAAAAAGTTCGCCAGAGTTGCCACGTTACATCTAAAAAGTCTCACACCAAATACATAAAGATGAGGATTCCCGGCCATCGCTCATCTAGCTTATCGGATAGATCTGTTTGGACAGTTTGCCCCTACGTAATTCGCCGAATCACCAGTTCACTGTTCTGCATTGAGAAGCGATTGAACTAACAGCAAAAATTGAAGCAAGCTGGGTGCAAACTGCACTGTGATTTGAGCCCGGAAGGTTAGTTCACAATGAACGATAGATTGTGAAAGAAAAGGAGAGATTAAATGAAATAGATCGGTATTTGCGTAAAGCATTCCCGCGTCTTACGTCAAAAGAGAGCATTCTGTAAACGGAGTTGGTGAGATCTGCAGATGTAACAGTTAAACAGGAAATACACCGTGTAAAACTTAGATGGCCGTTCATCTTTTAACGATAGCTTCCTTATTATCTGTATGACGCTAATCAGTGCTCATAACAAGCACGTAACCCTTTAAACAAAGCACCAAACTGGTTTTCACTGGATAATCCTTAAACAAGAACCATACACAAAATTTTTAAATGGCATCAAAAAATACAGACACCCCAATTTTCAATAGCACCCTCAGACGCAAGCGCCGGTGCAACGGTAACCACTCACGTAGGCGTCACCTACTCTAAGAACTCGATAAGTTCCCTTGTTCAGTCAAACTTGCAGTTTCCGAAACGTCTGTCGGCAGCCTGAGTGTGAACTCATCACCATGTGCCTAGCCCATCAATTCGAGTTTGGTCTGTCTACGTCACGTCACGAGCAGACGAAACAGCTAAGTTGAAGAGGAATATTTTAGCGCTGTCGAAGTTCAGCGTAGAATGAGATGTCAAAAGACGCCTGATGTGTGCAGAAACCGTTGTGCATTATTTGACATGCCCAAACAGCACTATACGGGACAAGCCGAAGGCCAACAGCTGCTTAATCAAAGTGAGAAAAACGCTGGGCGTTATAACTGACTGCTGGGGTTTAAATATGCACTTAAACTTCATTTTCTCACAAAAACTGTGCAACATGCACTAAAAAAGAGTTTAAGGTTGTAGTAAGAAAAAAACGAACAGGTCCATTTCGCTGAACCGATGGCTCGTCTAGTCTCGCTTGTTGTGGTTTCAAAGTTGTGGCAGGATTCAACGATAAGAAAAATTCGACCACTACGGGCCTGGCGTTTGGAAATGCAACTGACATAATAGTCAGAGGGAAGAACTCCGCGGTAGCCAACTCAAAAACGTTAGACGTTCGCTAATCGTCCGTAAGACATCTTCAACCACACCGAATCGTAAACAGGGAGTAGACACTTGTACTTAGACGTTAAAATACTTGCCATTGTCCTGAAGTTCTTCAAATTGACAAGGGAATGATCGTAATTTGTTAGAAAGACAGCACCTCACTTCATGTATCGTGCGTCATGAGAACGTGACTACTTTTGAAGGATTAAGGTTTCAGACTGGCCGGACTGCAATCCTAAATCCCACAGAAAAGCAGTAAGGTTTACAAGATCTTCAGGTATACAAAAACGCTAAGGAAGAGTGGTCAGATCCGTGTTCCTTTTAAAACAGACATGAACGAGTTTGAGCTCAAATGTACAACCTCTCACTAGAAGTAAGCCCGGACAATGCATCCCATTAACGGCAGGAGCACGTCTTACCACAACGCTTGCAGAATAAGAGAAATGACAGCAGAATACTTTTTTCACTGTGCGACCCGCTTTCTATTCGTTCATTTACAATGGCCTTAAGTCTAACCAGAAGACATTGTGGCTAGGGCCATCACTCACTACCCCGCGTCATTAAATGCAATCACTTCACAGACAACTCGGACAAACAACGACAACATTCACGCCACTAAGCTCGATTAGCCGACATCTCACCTACAGTCTCCAGCCAGCACCGACTCTGTGAGTCGCGAGCGCCCCAGCCAGGCAGACGAACTCGATCTACAGTGGCTAACCCCTTGGTGAACGACTTCATTTCCTTACGCCACGTCATCATCTGCCCACCTCGCACCTCACACCAGTCTCTCACAGTGTCAGCGAACAGTGCTCGGTGTGGAAGACGACTAGCTGGCATCCTTAATACGTGACCCAACCATCTAAGCCTGTGCAAACGTAGAGACTGGACAAAAGAACTCGTTTGGCAATCACTAACATACACCCACTTTCTAACCTCCTCGTTACTTACACGCTCGTGCCAACCGATACGAGCGACTGAACGCATACATCGGTGATCAAATACTTGACCACAGTTCACGTCTTCTACCCTGAGCGACCAGGTTTCGCTGTCGTAAAGTAATACGGCCCTCACCGTTGTCTTATATACACGACCTTTAAGCTTCAGAG
>QNGE01002108.1:46222-118693 GCA_008508345.1 Paragonimus westermani
TGACGTGCACGATGCCTAAAACTAGCGCTGGCTAGGGTTATGCTCACACTGGACACAGACAAAGCCATATAAAAGGAAAACATCATTAACGATGAGGCCTAGGTTTCTGTGACTGACAAATAAAGGCAAGTCGGCTTTTTGCAGCGGCGCTGAGGTTGTTTGGAAAACTTTATCTCAGTAGTTTGTCATCTGCTACGTGTGACATGAAACCAGCACGGTCTAGTGTACTTTGAAACCCTCAAATTATTTCATCGTTGTCTATTTCTAACGTACGTCTTTACTAGCCTGGCTGTCTGTCGTCCTTGTTTCAAAAGTCAACCGTAACAACCATTGCCTAAACTTGAAAAATATACTGGTTACATGACTCCTTCTGTAGTCAAGCCAACTCGAGACAAATAGTTTTTATAAACTTTCTATGACACATTTATGCCTATGGTTGATAGTTGAAAACTGTCTTAGAGGGATGAGGCAAGACGTCGTAATTCCCGTTACAGACATTTGTCAGCACCACATACAACTTTGAAACGTCTATTTTGACCCCCGATTTGTAGATATTACTGGGTCAATGTACCGCACTTCATACAAGTGAAAACCCGGATTTGTTGGTGCACACTTAGCAATGCTGATGTGGAAACTGGGAACTTGGCCGAATGATTGCATTGCTGAAAAATGCGTGAACAATAATGCCGCCCCTTAAGACAATTTCACGCAGACACTCATGCACAAATGAAAGAGAGCCATACATGAGAGGTCAAACCGGATGCTCACGAGAATAAGCAGACAACACGATATATATATATGGGCATAGTACTGATTATGAACGATGCCTGTTTATCTGAGTACGCAAGATAATGGACATAATTGAAAAAGTAACAGGGGCAAACGACCTATATCATACATGACTCCTGAACAGTTACTGTGCTGATAGCGTGATCAGGGCAATGTTGAAGTAAGGGGGAAAACAACATAGCTTCAAGTTCGAGCACTTACAACCAATCATCCAGCAGTCTGACAAGAATCTTCATTTACTAGAAGCCGTTATAACGATGGGTAGGAAAAAAACGGAGTACCGTTGTTAAATGAGAAGCCAAAGGCGACAAAAGGGTTCAGAAGTGTCTAAAGATTAGAACAAGTCACGAAAACACTGGATGCTGACTTACGTACCCTCCTTTTCTAACTTTCTCATTTCCTTGTTTCCCCGCTCTATTCATCGGGTTCCACATGCTAGATATGAGCATTTCCCCATAGCCTGGCTTTTTGACAAGTTACTGGAGCATTGTGAACCGTGCGTGAAAAGACGGGACACTGCGAACAACCGACAAGGTCTTATAAGCAGACGTGGGATCGCACAGACAACACATGCTGCAAACAATGAGAAACACGCACACTCATATACCTATCCGAACAAAGACATAACATGCCCTACACATTCTCAAAAGACCTGTCAATCGAGAGAAGACGCGTGAGTGTGTGTACACTCACACTTTCATACACATGAGTTAGTTAAGTGTCATATACCGCCGTCGACTTAAACTGGGAAACAATGACAACCAAAGTTACGGGTGGACAAATGCACAATACATCTGAAAAACTGGTAGGATTAGGCAAAAAAGTTACGAGTACAGTGTATGCTAAACCAGCTAATATCGATGACCAAGATGAGATTCGGAGTAACATAGTGTAGCCGAGTGAAGAACGGATTTGACAAAACCTGGAGAGGCCTGTAAATCGAGACGATGATAGACTGGGTCATTGACCGATGCCGACATGCATATGGAGCTGGACAGATCGAACCTCTTATCTCATGCTCTGTATACGTTAGGCTGAATCTAGACGTTTGTTTATTCATCCGATGAGCCACAGCAATAGGCCGCGTATTAAGGTGAACGCGCAAACGCACACAGGTTACATGGTCCACTCTTGGAAAATGATTTGTCCATCATCGACCTCAGGCTAGTTCGCACTGGTATTGAAATGTGTGACTCGAATAAGAAATGACACACGCACAATAATTCCGTTCTGTTTATCAGACATAACAGTGGTGGTTGTGTTACATATATATATAAACATGCGCAAACAGATGCATGTCATGTGTATGCCCACATGTAACGATCAAGTTTCCGATATACGCAATGAGGCATACGCGCTGATGGTATTTAGTTACAAAAAGATATAACTCTACATGATAAGTATATAAACGGATGAGCACTAGCAACTCGAACGTGTTTGTACGAAAGCTTCACAACAGCTGATACGTCTAAAGAGGTAACCAACAGAGGACAGAAACCACCGAGCCGTCATCCATCATCATGAATCATACGTAAACACCAAGCGTTGATATTTAATGACGCGTGGCAGTGAAAGCCGTAAGGAAGCTGTCTCGCTGATGACGCCTTACTCTCACTTGCAGCTCGGTTGTGTTGTTTGCAAGGTGTAGGCACCTTGATGCTGAATGTTTGAATAGGGACGTAGTCATTTTCAGTAGTTAGGTCCCTTCCCGTCCCCTTCTTTATCCTTCTATCTTTCTATATAGGGTTTGATGTTTCTTCATGGTTGTGTGGCAGTTAAGCATTAGTGTTAACCACTGATGTATTGCTGTCTATGATGATGATGATGATGTTGATATAAGTTTGCCAACAGACAGATTTTGAAAGAAGTATGAAATATCAACGTTGCCTAGGATTCCTCTTTCGCTTGTGATAATGTTGCAGCAGACAAATTGTGGCAATAACCCCAATAGTGATAGTGGTAACAGCAGTAGAGGTCGGCGAGCTAAACCACCTTTTCCGAATGTTGGCTTGGCAGTCCCGCAACAAAACTTTGGTTGATTAGGTGTTCAGCTATTCCAGATAGGACCGATCACTGAAAGTAATGGGTACGATCGAGCATAAAAATGAATAAAAAACATCACCACCGCCTTCGTGCCACCAGTGCAATTTTTAAGGAAATGGGGTAAACCAGTACGGAATGTGTCCAGACATGTTCGTATACACCGACATAAGGACAAAATAGGAATGTGCAGTCGCTAAGCCACTCATAACCTTCGACCATGATGACCGAAAATGCACATTTCCGACCAAGTCTGGTCAGCCAAAAGAGAGCGTTCACATCCAGTCGAACACAAACGTGACAATCCCAGACATATGAACATGTCACGCTGCAACTAATCGTAACAGATAGTAGCATCTCTCCTAAGCCTTCCCAGCGAATTAGTACCGTTACACCACTTCCATTATGAACCCCATCACCGGTGCTACTTCCCAGGTAGCCTACCTGAGAGGAACTGGACGCGCTAGCATGCGATAAAAAGGCGTTCAATTTCCACTCGACGGTGAACATTAAGATGGGCAAATCCTAACCACAGATCTCAAACCTGGAGTCAGATTTGGGACACAATGCCCCCAACGGCTCAGCATGTCGATTCGGATACCGGCCAACTAATCGGATTGCTTGGAGCAGTTCTGGAAGGCAATGGAAAATCCGCTTTTTTCCTAAGACCATTTTAACCTACAAATACAGCACCCTCGTACAATAATCTTCACTAAGTGAACAAATTCCTTTCTTCTGGTTTCTTCGCTACTTGGCCGAGAAGACGTGATTTTTCCGGGGATTTGAGTTACCGAGTGTTTTTTCTGACAGTATGATTTTCGTCATGAAAGGTTGGCTTATTCGCTACACTTCTTTGCGTAGTTATAAGAGTGAACATGAGGTCCAGAACAAAACATTCCGAATGGTTTATCCGTTCTGTCCTAACTCTGGTGACCCAACTTGAACTAAACAAGGAAGCAGCCATACACAGCGATGGACGTCTGAGAGTTGATAGCGCCCATCAGGTGGAAACATCAACCATGGAACAAGAAGAGCTAGCAGCAAACATGCATGTTGCAGTTGTTTTTCGTGCAGGTGTCAAACAAACAGTATGCAAGGAAGTCTTGTAGTAAAGAAATCCACATTACCAGAAGGAAAATACGAAAGGTAAACTAACATCAAAGGAGGAAAAACGCTTCTTTCCCAGTTTTATCCGGAAACCAGAGAGAAACACAAAGTGAGCCATGCTCTCCCGAATCACCCAAGTGAGTTCCGGTCGAAAATGTTATCGAATCAGTCATATACGGATCAGCAATGATCTCCCACGAGTTTGCCTCCAGACTGGTCGCTTGTCGAACTCATAGCTGGAAAAATATTTTGTGATGTTAAATCAATGAGAGATTCCGCGGCAGGTCCGTAAAAAACATCGCTCAAACATCTGAAGCGTCTGAAGGCATACGATCTGGTCTGGTGGCACGATTTTTTCAGCTGACGAAAGGTTAGCTAACACACGCCGCCACATACTACACCCGTCCCTAAAATGAACAAGCAATTAATATGAGACCTGTCTCTCTATCTTCAACAATGGTATGCTGTTCACAAAAAATATTAGTTGACCGTTGGAATACAGATCTACGGTTGTCCGTTCTTCAATCCGTTTGCCAACACCGTGATGGCTGAGAGAGGCGATCACACTGCCACACACGTTCTCTAGATCTTTGTTCAATAACTTTTGTAAGCGTTCAAAAAGTTTCAGTCAGCATCACGGGACTCGATTATAAAATCCACCCAGATATTCGGGGCTATTTCGGCTTTAGGAGACTACATCGCTGAATCTTATCAGAAGGCACAAGCTATATTCGATAGCTCTATCCTCTGGTTTTAACGCATCACCAACGTCACCATATACAGTAATATATCAGTGGTTCTCACCGATACTTAAAAAATTACACGGCCACGAAGAAAAATCAAATCATGCGCAGGAGGATATTAAAAAAGAGGGTCGAAGAGACCAAATTACTGAAAACAACTACATCTATATTCGAACATTCAACACCAAGGTGTCTGCACACTGCAAACAAACAACCGAGTTATGTGAAAGTAGTGTCAATAGCAAGACAGGATGCCTACGACTTTCACTGCATCGCATCGTTACGTCCACCCACTTCACGGGCAACATTTACCCCACTGAACCCGATCAGCCAACACCTCACCTAACGTCTCCAGTCACCGACTCTGTGAGTCGCGAGGTACCCAACTCAGGAAATGAACCCGACCCGACGATTTCATTTCTCTACGACAGATCATCATCCGTTCATCTCCTATCTTACACCAGCCAGCCGCCGCATCGACAAACAGTGCTCGGTATGGTGGACGACCAGCTGACATCAATAGTAAACAGCTTATTCAAGTCTGTGCATACTTTACGACTGAGCAAAGAAACTCGCTTCACATCCACTACCAAATAACCTCGTCTCAACTTCTTCCTTCCTTACTCGTTGGTATTGCCCGATGAGAGCGATCGAACGTGGACATTAGTAATCAAATGCTTGAAGGCGGTTTATGTCTTCCACTCTGGATGGCCATACTTTGCTGTCCTGAAGTAATACAGCCCTCATTGTCGCCGTATATACGCAAGCATCGGGCTTCACAGAGATGTCTCTCTGCCGCCAGAGGTGCTTCAGATTAGCGAATACCGTCACAACATTGGAGATACGCGTTTCCATTTCACTGCCTACACCTCAGCCGTCGCTGATGCGGTTCCTCGAGTCATCATCATCATCATCATCATCATCGCGGACAGCAATACATCAATGATTCACACTGATGCTTGACTGCCACACATCCAGGAAGAAGAAATATACCCTTTATAGGAATAGTGAGGCGAAAAGAATCGGAAGGGAAAGTGTTTGACTACTGAAAATGACTACATCTATGTCCAAACATACAACGTGAACGTGCCTACATCTCGCAAACAAACAAACAACCGAGCTGTAAGTGGAAGTAAAGCGTCATCAGCAAGACAGCTTTCTTACGGCCTTCACTGGTCCGCGTCATTAAATGCATTCATTCTACACACAATTCGACCAGACAACAACATCAATCACGCCACTGAGGTCGGTTAGCTGCCATCTCACCCAACGTCTGCAGCCACCGATTCTGTGAATCGCCAGGGTCCCAGCCCGGGAGACGAACTTGATCTACAGTGACCATCCCCTTTGTGAACGATCTCATTTCTCTACGTTAGATCATCTGTCCACCTCACAGCTTGTGCCAAGTCGGCCGCAGCGTCGTCAAAGAGTGATTCTCAAGTACACAAACCGGTCAGTGACCTCCGAAACTCCACCACTCAGCATCGAATCTGCACAACCACAGCAACTTTGCGAAAGCACTTTGCACTCTGAGGTTGTAAAGTGTATTTCGAATTATTTGGTGGAGCGCGAAGTAGCGTCCAGCATTGTCTGTGTTGCTTGAAAATTGTTATACGACAACAGCTTGTCGTCAGAATCGTCGGAGTCAGTCAGGCTTCAGCCGGATAGGGGGTCTGCATTGGTGTTTTGTGAGTGCCGTAGACAGTACTCTAATACATTGTGTGTGAGAGAAGCAAACAAAATTGGTGAACGTGGACAACATTGAAGTACGTCGCTCATGGTACCCAAACTGTCTGACAGTTCACTGTTTTTCTGCAATCCTAGCAGAAGTATGGGAATAAAATACTGAAACTGTCCACACACTGGTTCGGTTCACCTCTGCTTTTGAGCGGCTTTTAAATTGTGAAACGACCCATCGACGGGACCGAACGTACCTTTAAAATGGAGAACTACGGTAATTGTTAGCCAACGGTATATACGACGCAGCCTCAGTATTTCACAGAGTAAAAGTTCGACCGACGGATCCCCTTCAGGGCGAAACCCTGCCTGCTTTTTAATATTTGCTTCCCGAGCTGCAGTGAACCGACGAAGTATAAGGGGTGTCAAAGCCCCAGCAATTACTGAGGTCAAACTAATTCCTATATGGTTCCTGTAAGGGCACCTGGACGCATTTCTTATACATGGCAACCATTATCCAGTGATTTCAATACAGAGGGGTGGTCTCTGTCATCCACATAAGTTAAAACATCTCCTACCTTTCTTGAGAAGTGCCAACAAGAGGTCATCTGGGTCAGCAGTTCTACTACGCTTGATAATTGAAATGCAACTGCAGACTTCAATTTTCGTGAAGAGTTCTAAATCTGGCGAGCAGGGGGCCACATCAAAAGCTCGTGGCAGTAACGCAATAGAAACAGGAGGTTAGCTAAACTGACCCTCAATGTTCTGCCCAACACCCGAACCTTCCGGGCTCATTATGGATGAGGTTACCATCTGCCTCGGCGATAGCTTCAGCAACGGACGATCGCCCTGGACCAGTAACACGGATAAGCCTGAACAATCTGCCAGTGTTCCCAGAAGCAGAAGCGGTTTTAATTTCCGCAACTTTTTGCACTAGCCAGGCCTCATGATCGGCGATCATGATAAGCTTCAGTTTTCCACGGATATCTTCTGAACCTGTTACATGAACTGCCAGAAGGAACGTTCTGTCTGGCAACTAACAACTTCAGGGATTTATCAGAATTTCCATGTTTTTTACATCCATGAACCACAGTGCCGTGTGATACAGCACCTGCTTCGTGAATGAACTGGGAGAATTGGGTCTAACAGCTATTAGGATCATCGGGACGAGAACTGTTAAACCTATTTTCTGGGTTGGTTTTGTAAGTACGCTCTACCGAGGACATTGCCAGTTTCTCAACAGCCAGCAGTTGCTGACGGTTGGTTCGTCATTCAGCAAAAGTAACAACGAAACGGCAACGTACCAACGAATGGTCCGAATCCACGTACGTGCTCCAATAAGAATCGCAGTCCTGAATGGAGCATCGCCACCTACAGCTAATAGCTATGTAGTTTATCTGAGATCAGGCTTGATTTGGAGAAGGAAGGTGTCAAGTATAACAATGACACGCGAAATGTCTAAAACTAGAAATGGCTCATGCTCAGCGCACAGTGTCAACAGTCGCCCGCTATTATCTGAGAGAATTGATGCTATCCCAAACCTGCCACCTAAGGAAGACTTGACTTCACCAAGGTGGCCGACCTGGGCATTCATGTCTCCGGCCAGATTCGAGTAAAAGGCGTCCTCGATACCAACGTCATTACAGTCAGTTGGAGTATAAGCAGAAAAATCCGAAGGATTTTTAAGTTTTGCGTCCGGAGCTGGCTCCAACAGAATCTGCCAGAACGGACGGCACAAAGCCTATTGTTAACAAGAATCCAATCTACCAATGCGACTGCGGCCGTTATGTTCAGGACTATATCCACTCCGCTCTGACCGGTTGCGACCGCCGTGGAGTCACCCGAAGTGTATAACCAGTGAGGAGTGGACAATGTAGAGGCCGTTAGTTCCATACGTTTACCACTGTCCTAGACTCAAGGGTACCGGTAAGCGCCACTGACATTACCCATGTCAACAGAAGAAGTGTTAGCTCCATCGGGGCCCAGATTTTTCCACCGATCCCACGATAAGTTAATCAGCGGGTTGGTTTACGCTGATGATCGCGTCCTTCTGGCAGAGAAGCGGATGCACAACAATGGGGAGCATGCAGCGGAAGGACTGAGAAACATCAAAATGACAAAACTCAGGAACATTAGTGGCGATAGTAGTAGTAGTCTAGGAATCTAACTGATTCTGTGTGGGCTCAATCTACTAACTCAACGCCTTCGAAGCGAACACTTATTTGCAGATTCCGCTCACTTGGAAGGGTGAAGCGCTCATTAAACACTCACCGCGACTTCGTTACACGCTGGAAGGAATTATTCCGCCGCCAGTAACGCCAAACAAGCGTGTTTATCTGCTGAGACGGCATATGATTCTAGGGGAGAATCACTCGCAGATCTTGTCCACAGTCTGCCATAATGCACCCACTATTGTGAACGACACGATCTATCAATTAGTACGCAGTAACGTATCAAAGACTCGACCCGACAGAACCTGCACCCCGAGAGTGACTATCACCAGCTCCATATAGGGCAAATCATGGGTGAAGAGATTGCTCACCAATGACCAATCCTCCGCACGGTGATCACAACCGACTTGCTTGATCAAAACATGAAGGAAATCGGGGTCCACGTAACTGGATCAAAGTGTGATAATCACGAATACCGGAGAAGCTCAGGCGGCGTGGGTGGACACGCTCTATTATAAACCGATCTGTCATGGCTTGTTCTCCACTATCCACTCGTCGGCAGCGCAATCTGCAGCGAGACCCTCATTTGTGCTATGCACGTTCGACACGCCCTTTACGCACTGAATAACGAAATTCCCGAAGTGGCCGAGGTGACCACTCAGCCCTCTGCAGTGGTAACTGCTTCCAAACAGAAAATCTCGTCCATATTTTTCAGTCGTGTTGTGTCATACACGATGCATGTAGTGCTCGACACAGCCACATGGTCATGAACCTAGCGAGAGAAGACTACATGGATCTACCAGTACCGACGCCAACCACGTTAATCAAGGCTGACACGATATGATACAACGGATGTGACGGAGAATTTTCATCGGATGGCGCTAGTATCGTCTACCTATGCTCAGCTGACTCGTTTGGAATTTTCACGCCTGTACTTTTCCCGGCTGTTTTTGGTGCAACCACGCGATTTCTTTGACAGGAGGGTGCGTAATTTACCCCTGAGAATAAAAGATTATAGTAGGAGTATAGATCGGACGCATGCACAGTATGTATAAACGCTGACGACAGTGATAGACTCGGTGATGGTAATGGTGCGTGAGTAAATGAGCTACCAGAACAGCAAACAATGACAGGTGTTAATGGTTCACTCCCTATGATAGCGCGCCCGATGATAGACACTATCTCGTACATGCATCCATTCATTCGTCAGCTCACAATCACCATGTCACGGTAACGATAACGATCAAGACTAATCCAAATTCCGTTGAGTTATGGTTTATCGCATGCAGCGAAGTCGCAAAGTAGCGCAGGTGCACACGCACGCACGTACAAACACACGAAGAGAAGCGTGCGCGCAGGCGTACATAGACGAGACAATGCGTCAACGGTGCTAACGCAGCCACGCATCCGTTCTGTGTGTGACCGTATCAAGTGAAGCAGAGCGGTGACACTGCAATTCAAGGCCAACGTTCCCACTGAGGCACAGTTAAGTCAAATCGGTGGTTTCAGTGTGCACCAATTGGTTGTGAAGACTGAGTAGAGTGAACACGAGCTCCATGAGCCGGATGAACAACAGATACGAGAAGGGAACAGTTCAGAAGAGCTTTGGTGGTGCATAGTTCACGTTTTACATACCTCAGCAAGCAGAACTCAATTATACACCGATAACTGGACGCATGGAATGTCGAACGCATATGCAATATGGTGTCCAACTGACCTAGCTAAAGAGTTAGATGTTCATAATTCGAATTTTCATTTGAAAATCGACATCATTCGCGTGGCGCTACTTCCGAGGCCGGAGTAAAGATAAAGATCAAACTACAATAACGTGCGACAGGATTTCATATCAAAAAGTGGAACACACCCAACGGTAACAAGACACTGAGTAAGTACGCCAACGAGGTAGGTTGTTAGGAGGTCAAACAGTTCAGGATGTAACGAGGCTAAACAGGAATAAACAGACAATTTTGCATAACCTTTTGGGTGACAACTGTCAGTGAATAGGTTATTGTCAATATGGGAGCGCCACCGAAGGAAACTGGAAAAATGAAAAACTAAGAGTGCTAAACTTTCATTGCAGCAATAGACACTTAAGAATTGATCGAAATATGCAGTTTGGTGGGTACCCATGAGACGCAGGTAGCTCGACTGCAGGCAACTCAAAGGTTAGACAGGTAGGCACTGTTACGAACCCTTGAGGATAGCAAGAATGAACACAAAGACGGTGATCAGTGTCTTGATCACGAACAGAACGCAACGATATCGCAACTCAGAACCCTCAACAAAAAACGAGCTTTATTTGATGCTCAACCCGAAGACAAAACAGTGGCGCACAGTGGCTGTATTTATAGGTTTTCAGCGGCCTAGGCCACTGAACGGACTAATTAGAAGCAAGCGTGAAACTCGAATTTCGAAAAGATTAGCGGACATTCAAATTCCCAAAGTTGAAAAACTTTTCTCTGGGCAATAGGTATGAACAAAGCAAGTTATGTGAACCAACCAAATGGAATGGGATTCAGTGGACCTCAAGACAGCTGGAAGGAATGCACGGATACACATAAAAATATAGGTATAGCTACACATACAAACATAAAACGATAAAAATGAACTCCACTTCTGACCGGGAACTTGATAACTTGATAACGCTTCATCATACGTGCCATATCTACATGACCGTGAGCAAAGCAGCAGACGCGCGGACAGTGAGAACGCCATCCCGTCGTTATGCCATACGCCAGAGTCAACACGCCAAATTCGACCACGATAGGGTTAGTTTTGGACAAATCGAGTACGCGAGCATACAGCACAATCGAGATAGTCCACGGAAGAGATAAGGATCATGTTAGCATGTACAGCTTAACTATGCACATTCACAGGACACTATGAGCTCATTCAGAGAACATGACCAAAACCAGATCGCCGTAAGCGGACGCCGTCGAGTTTCCAGCTTTTAAACTATGGTTTTCGGTGACACGTGATCCACAAGATCACGTACGAGAGTGACAAACAGTCGGGCGGCACAAACCCAGTCAGCGACCAACCAGGCTCGAACCCACGACCGTGTGATTGGTAGTTAGGCGTCGTTATTGCTTACCTGATGTGAACTAAAATATTATCGTCTATTAACTATCATCCCCAAGGCGGGCAACAGGAATAAAAAAAATGTATTCTTGAGCTGAAGGAGAACAGCAACAGAATTTGATCGCTATTCCATAGCGCGGTACCGATTTGGTCCATTGGTCAGGCAACAAAAGGTGATCGTAACTGAGTTAGGTGTCTCTCTAATGACAGTCTAAGACACAGAAGACAAAAGTGTTCGTCTACAATAGTCTTCCAAATATACCGTGATTCAGAATGGAAGCACTGATAAGCTGGAACTTGAAAACGTCACAGGCTACCTGAGTGACGAAAAACAATCTGATGGATTGGAACGATTCAGGAAGCCGCACGTGTGAAAGAAGATAGACAGAAGCTCCGATGAAGCCTTCAGATCAAACAACAATGGCAGCCCGTAATAACTTTGTTCTCATCGCCCCATCACAGTTTCCTCTATTCTATACACCAACGTCACCACCACGGCGATCGAGTGTGTGTGCGCCCAGTGCGTTCCAAATGTGCCGCCTAGTACATACAGCCTGAGGGCGACGATGCGGAGCTGTAGATGCACACGATGGAAAAAGGAAATCAAGTCCGGACTAATGGGCGCGGTCTTTTAACCAACACACACTTACGAACACCAACAGACCGAGCAGACGCATAGCACAGAACTGTAAAGTGGCAGGAACGAACAGACGACGGTGACAACGACAACGAAGACGGTGACAAAAACGATATGAGGCGAAACGAAAGGGGGGAAACGGTGCGAATGCAGTGGACCCGGATATTATGAAGCCAATAAGAGAGGAAATAAGTGGTTGGGTTATAGAAACAGAT
Source organism: Paragonimus westermani (assembly GCA_008508345.1). Lineage (NCBI taxonomy): Eukaryota > Metazoa > Platyhelminthes > Trematoda > Plagiorchiida > Troglotrematidae > Paragonimus > Paragonimus westermani. The sequence continues at coordinate 58,683 of QNGE01002108.1, forward strand.
TCCTAAGTCTAGATCTATCGTGAGCCAAACCTCTCGTTTGTGCATACACACACACACACACACGGATAAACCAAATGGACAGAAGTGCACAAACGATTTTTGTAAGGCAAAAGCATATGAGTTGCTATGGTGGATGCACGCACCGTGACGGTGGATGGGCGGGAACCGGACTGAATGCGCACGTTCAGTGAGGGCTAGGACGGGGAAACGGATGGTGGTGAATGCTAATATAGAACTCAGAAAACCGAACCATAAGACGACGTCATCTTCGTGGGTAGTCGGGCTGGCCCTGTAACTACTGCCGGACTAAAAAAAGTCGTAATACAACCCCCTGAGGTGAAACTAGTGTGCGCGTACCTGCCCACTTCTTTAAGCACTTGAAAACAAAAGAGTTCTCATCAATCGCATGAACGCGGTTTCAAAATGGAACAGCGATATTAAAAACATCCTGGTAGAGCATAGATACAAGTGAAGGTTAGTTCCACCAGATGAAAAAACATGAACAAAGAAAACAATCAGTTCAGTTCATTTTTATGAAGGAATCGACTCTTGAAATTGATCGTGAATAACTTGATATCCTATCGCACCCGATCAGCAAAGAAAGGGATAAAAATTTACTAAGGTTCAGGAGAGCGAAGAAAAAGGGAAAAACTGAATCACTGATTAGCCCTCGAGAGGAAACTAGTTCAAACAAGGGGACACCGTGTGAATACACCCAGAACCTGGACAAGAGCTCAGTGGCATTGACGTGCATCAAGATGCCAGGGGTGTGCCAAAACAACCGAGTGAGTTAGTAGAGAACGAAGCAGCAACAAAACGTGTTTTCACTTTTGTATCAGGCTAAGCACAATCTAAACGTATGAACCGATCGATAGAATGAGACTGAGTGAGTGGTATGAAAAAGGAGTTACATTGCCACAGTAAAGTAAGACATGTTGAAAGACTGATGACTTGCTAAACTAACCGTTGAACTGGATGGACACGTTCCTTCTTGAATTTGTATTGGCTAGGACAGGGTTCGCATGCCCAAGTAATCGTAAAATTCTTAAACATTCCTCGAGTTTTCAAGATAATATTTTCGAACATTCACAAGCCTATCCACATACTGCACCTACTCACGTTTATAAAGATGAACCAGCCATACAGGTGCACGCGTTTTGCATACTTGTACAGAGGCGACAGTTTTCTCCTTTCAACTGTGGTTACTCGGCGTTTACGAGACCACATACAAAAATGAGCAACTCTTTGACTTTAAAAGTCAAATAGAGCTATGAGAAAAAAATAACCGGAACAAAAATAATCATAATAGGCTTGAGATTAGGCCCAATCCTATTGTGTGACGTCCGTTTCAGCGAGCTAATGGAACTGACATACGAAAACCATTTTCCCTTACGCTTCTGACATGCTGCATTTAACCCTACTACGACACGGAAGTTATCAAGTAGTTCACTTTTCAACGCTTTCTCGCTGGCCGGAAGTTCAACTGCACTCGAATCAGTTATAGTATTTCTTCATCTCTTCTTGAACCCATCAACTTATACTTCATCTATTCTTTCCTCTGCCCCATTCTGTTAGTTAACCTCTTTTTTTACTTCCCCGACCTTCGTGGTATTTGCACCGGTGACATCAACACTAGTAAAAAGTGCAACGAAGCTCTTATTCTCCTGGCTTTTCATGGCGATAACTTTGTTGCCGTTACAGTCACGTTCCACAGTTGCATGGCCACGAGAAAAAGATTGGACTTGCTGGATTGTCTGAGTTTCGCGGCAATACGTCTGTGGAGTAGCTGATCAAATCAATGTGTTCCACACTTGTGGCCAAAATTCTTGAATTAATAACAGCATCGTGAAAAAGATGGTCATGAAACCTATGCATTCGATATGTGACTTCAGGTGCCTTTTGAGGATGAGCAGAAACGTTACCGTCAAATAACACATCGATGGAAGTGTTGGGAAGAGCACTCCATTAGGGATTCGTTGTGAGCATATAATAACCAAAAGGAGGACAACTGACAGTCTGTATAGAACGGCAGCAGCCACACCTGATTTGAAGGACTAAAATGCACGGTAACACTGTTTACACAGAAAAGACAGGAACTGAACTACGTTCAGATTATGCTGAACATACTGAACGATTGGATGACATCTATGGAAAGCGTAATGCAACTTAAAATGTTGCAGCATTTCCATTCTTACTTTCTTAGCTGCATGCAGACTAGCTGGGAATGTAGGTCGTTTCAACTAGTTGGCCACCACTATCTAGCTACCTTATGCTACTGAATATCAACGACAATCACCATCTGAAGTGTTGAGAAGACTTTCGGCGGTCGTTGAAGAGGGGTAGTATAATGCTTGTGTGTGACCCACTGTGTTAGATACGGTTCGAAAATGTGGTCTGATGACGAGGATGACATGAACAGACTTAATGTGTTCGGCTGTTGCAGTATTCACCAATTAGACCACTTCTGGGAAGATAACCGCGTGAGCAACAAAACAGTTCGCTAGGGCGCACTTCCAAAACCAATCACCTTCTAAACTACGGTTTTTCACGGTGGTATGACGGTTAAGTATCGGTCAACTTTGTTATAAAACAATTCCAAGTTGAAAAGAAGCTTAGCCAAACCAAAAAATGATGCGAATCGCTGTGTTTCAGGTTCGATTTAGAAAGAAGGTAAACCATAAGGCTGGTAAACCAGTTGACAACGATGTTCATCGAACTGATCGAATCGAAAGCAGCAGTCACTCCACAGTAGACACTAAGTCGGAAGTAGACAAAAAAGACCACAACTTACAAACACTTGACGGAATTGGTTCAGAATTTCTACATCTATCAATTCAATCCATAAAGGATGAAATATAAAGTAGTATATTTCTTTGATTCACATGAACATTGACGAACGACGTTTCGTTCGGAAACAGATACAGTTGTGCCAACTATGCTGAACATTACGATAGCAGTCTTCAACCCCGGTTACCTGGAAAATTTGCGTCCAGGTTGAATAATCTTAAAGTAGCCCGTTCATATTTAAACCAATATACTCCAATGTAGCAGGCACACTCTGACGCAAAATCAACCACCTGAATGATCGGGAGGTTCCAAACATGTAGGTAAACTAGCCTGAGTAGGACCCAAGCGACCGTTGGGCAACGCAACATGAACGATAACTATTTCGGAGGAGTTTTATCGAAAAAGGAGACGAAAGCCGATTATGCGCACGCTGCTGACCACTGGAACTGATACTACAAATAAAGGAAAAGATACGGAGCGTATTGGAAAGGCACGATCAGAGGTGATCAAGGTTCGTAAACAGCTTGCGGAATACATAAGACAACTGCAAACAATTCAGTCGTGTACAGTTTAGTGTGTGGGTTCGACTCTGAGTTGTTGATCTTCATTCGCTTACGATAGTATGCATTCTTGAATTGAAAGGAAGTAGTGCCTCATCACGTCCACATCCATCAAAGTGAGCGTGTGGACGGTATTTAAAGTGTGTCCAGCTGGGACCGAACTCTTGAGTAAGGCTGGACATATATCCTTCTACCTAGATAAGTTTTCTGTGAGTTATCAGTATTCCCTTACAACGGCATGCGATCTCCGTGCTGTTCATCAAACGCTAACTTTGAGAAAAATGGCAAGGGGCGGCTCCAAATTTACACTAGAGTTGGTGGAATCAAGCAAAGGTAAAATCAATGTGATCCTTTCAATCAGTACGATTCAAATGTTTTCGAAAGAGGCTGGCTAAAAGGATAGTATGTCCATGTTAAATGCGTGAGTGTTCACTAGTAACGTTAAGTTTACTTAAAACTACAGATGTATGCTTCGTAAGGGAGCAACTAAATCACTGAGCTGTGAAAAATGGAATGACATGTTTGCCGCTCAAAAGATGAGGCATTTGAGTACCAACCTGTGGCGGCTGTTATTAGGACCATGTTTTGTTTGTCACATGGAAGCATTTTCAGAACAACGGAACCCTATATTAAAGAACAAGCGCAACTAATTGAATTCTTCGGTTGTGTAGATCACTGTTGTCCACCGTCACTGATTCAACATAGTACGTTTTGTTGCATGGGTGACAACCGTGAACGCCGGCGTGTGCTGAAAAATGAGAGTAAAGAAAACGGGCGAAGATCCTGATCCGCTTGAGTCATATCCGCAAGGAACTATGCAGCAATTCAAGTCCGGTGAACAAATAAGGATCTACTATGTCGCAGATTCTCCTTTTGAAAGCCAATTAATGCAGCCACATCAAACTGAACAAGAAGGCACATGACACGATAGCCCTATCCCAATTTCACAAAAGCACAACTTAGTAGGTGAGCTGTTAAATCGGAATCACATAATGCACATCCCTTGCATAATGGATTGAGACACGTCGAAAAAGTACAAACATCGATTCAAAAGAGCCAGTAAACAGCGGTCCATAAGCGAACCAACCAGCCAAGCTCATAAGTGTAAGACATTGGGCTTTTTGATATAAGGTTTGGATAAGCTGATGGTATCCTAACAGCAACCAGAAGGGTAATTTAGTAAATTGTGACGGATCAGCCAAATTTTCAATAATTTCGAAAGTTCTATCCGGAGGCGTTACCGGTTATCACTATTCTTGGCGTCAACAACGAGTCGTTAAAGTGTTAGGGATGTATAAAATAAGGAGAATCAATGCGCTTAGCTCATGATGTGTTGTCACGTAACGTGTAGGCTGGAAACCGTCCGACTTTTCGAAGCTACACAAGAGCATTCGCAGTAGTCAGAGTTCGAACCAGCAACCATGCGATTGGCAATTGGCGCCATTATCAGTCAGCCATTGTGAATGTCAATAAAATCCAAAGGGGACTACTTGCCCGTCAAATCCATTACATATAGAGGTTGCTCAAATTGGTGTGGACGAAAACAGTTTCCAGTCAAAGAGTGCACACCTGAAGGTTAGCACTGCAATTACAGGGGTTCGGGGAAGGAAAACAAGTCTGTTGATTACTGTCCATAACGAATGACAGGATCAATTTACAGCCATTCTTGGGGTGCATAGGATGATGCTATACATGTATGGCTGATCGCGTTTTTACAACGGTGCAAGTTCGATTAAAGCAATCGTCGGTTTAACATACCACAAGGCCTCTTCATGTATAGGCTCTTTAGCTGCACACTACAAGTTTAACTCTTTCATACACTACCCGTATCAGTAAACTGAAGCCATTCATGCGAATAGTAACCAGTCTATCGATATATCATGCGGAACCAAACGGTGTGAACGTAGCTGTCGTTTTGTGGACGCCAGTGAGAGATTTCATAACGATAGTTGTGGATGCTACACGGCAGCACTATGTAACGAAGTCAGCAACATGGGCAACGGGAACATGAACACACATGGCTTACGGTGGTTCATACTAGCAATAGTGCCTGAAAAACAATCGACTGCCTCTCGCTGCTTATGATTTTATAAAACCAAAAAACGAAAGGCGCGTGTATTAGCAAAAATCATGGTGGTGGTGATGATGCTGATAATCATGATATCAAATTGGGAGGTAGATAGTAGTGGAACTTAGATACAAATAAAAAGCCTCAACCTATCAAACGACACGTGAAACAGTTAGATTGGCAACAGACCGTACAACGATACAACTGAAATTAATGCTGCTTCGAACAGTTACAGTACGGCCTCAATGTGTATAACTTTCTGTTTGAAAGTTCGTAGTGGTAAACCATAAAGATCAACAGAAATATGGAGGGGAATAAATGAATTTACCTTACAGAAATAGCAGCGAACAAAAGGTAGGCTATCTGATAAAAGACAACAGCTGTTCAATGTGACAACCCGGGAACGTTGACAGGTAAACCAACTGCAATCTAGACAACAGCAACACCAAACGTTCCGAATGGCAATAAACTAGTTGAACGAGGTTGTGTAAACGCAAGCGCACCAATCGTACCTCTCAATCGTAAGAAGCAATTCTCATGGAACTGCCGGTTCAGAGGATAAAAGCCATAAGTCTGCACAGTATGTACCGCAGTCAGTGGTACGCTTACGTCCGAAATACCACTCGTTATTTTATGTAGTTTAATTCCGTCTAGTTCTTTTGTTCTTATTTGGTACCTTTCTTTGTCGAGGATATTCCACCTGACTGATACGGTGAGCGGTGGTACGAATGGGTCTGGCCAGTGCCATCTGCCAGTCATGCAGAATGCATGAAGGAATCCAAACACACACGAAACCGGTCACTATGGGGTGTCGGTTCAGAGGTGAACATCAGGGAATATTATATAACATTTCTTCACATGTGCAGTCCAAAGCAAGATGGGATATCAGTTTAGAGATCCAAAATACAAAACGTAAGCTCACATATGAGCTTCCAATCACTGGTCATGAAAGTCGGAATGCGCGAAGACCCGAACATTCTGGCATCAGTCACTGTGCGACGTCAACTTGATTTGCTCAGCTTGAACAGCGTTTGCGATCTGTTTTTCATCAAGAAATTTCTCGGAATTTGGCAGGAACGAGATGACCTTTCTGGAGCCGTAGTCAAATCACAAACCGAAATATAAATGTGTGGAGGTAGAAAACCATAGATCTTGAAGAGTAAGGTAAAAAAGCGTCACAATGCACCTTTGAGATCACTGAGAATGGACAGTGAAGTTTAGGTGCAAATTCCAAATAAACGCCTGAGAAACTCAAACATGTCAGAAGACATTTGAAACCCATGACCGCAGTCCGAATTTGACAATTCCATCGGTTTCCAGTGTAGAGTGTTTCCTATTTCCAATAACTAACAATATTGCACTTTTGTAAAGCAACACTTTTGCACTTTTCGTATGTTGTACAAATTGAGTAGACTGCCATCGTATCACAACACATAACGTTTGAACACCGGCGTACATTCCTCTGTCTACCGAATTGCTTGAAGATACCACATGGATCTTCCATCAAATCTTTCAGCTCTATCATATTACGAACATCACCACAGCTCTCTTCTGGCATAAGCAACCTAAGCGCAAATCCATAACATTCGTACTTCTCGGCCACTGGTAAATAGAAATACTGTAATGTTCATCCTTAATACTCATGAAAACTTTCCATGAGTCCAATCCGTTGATTGTCATAACTTGTCTAAACTCCGTAACTTTTGTGTTGCATTCGTTCGCTTTATTTCTAACAACTTCAAGAGGTGGGCTTGCATTTACTTAGGCGATTCAGTAGCTGATACTTGACCACTACGCCAGTATCAGTATTCTTTGTCACATCGCTTCGTTATAGTGCAGTAAGACATACAGAAGCTCATCAACTTCGAAAGGCGGAAATGGTGCTCAAACTGTGAGATACTGGACAACCAGATGGACAGTCGAGCGCATACCCAACAACCTGGTGATAATGTGAAGGTACTTACCTACCTACACACTAAGTGAAACGACTGTCTAGGCCAGTCACACCGCCACTGCGTTTTGACAGTCAAAAAACCTGTTGCTGACATACCATCAGCCTGAGACGTCTATTGCGTTCAACTTTACCTACATAACGACTAGTCCCTTGTTTTCTCGGATACACTGAAACGAGTGGTGTCAGACACCCTGTGCGTTAAAAAGGTTGCACCCTTGTGCTAACTCGGCAGCAATAAAAGTAAAGCAACAGTAAAAGATTGACAATACTATAAATTCGTGTTAGGGTTTAGGTTTGCTTGTTTTAATCTAAGTCTACTGTGAGCACCTGTGAAGAAAAAATCCTGGAAGGAGCGGTATGAAAGTGTGAAGATCTCAAGGTAAGGTTTCGGATGAGTAGACTGGCCGAAAGTGAGTGTGCGGACAACATTGCTCTACGTCCGAATATAGTTTTTTAAATAGGCTAAATGACACAGTTGATCTGTATGGCAGATATCTACATCCTCAAAGTGCACAGTGTCGTTAAAAGGCCAGGTTGAACTGATCTCATCTGTGTTGCTGAAGGAAGCCTCTTGAAACTCTGGAGCGATTTCCCTACCTGGGTAGTCATTCGTCCATTTGTAATATTGTATGTGAGGCGTTCATGGGGATGGTGGAAGTACGAAGCGGAATCGTTAATCTTCGTCATTTGTGGCGTCGCAAAAACAACCGGCTGTTCGCTGTAAGGATGATAAAACATGTGTTTAGTCTTGCTCTGTGGATCCAACACGTGGCTCGTATTCGACTACCGCTGCCATCGCCAGTTGACCCGTTGAGTGTGTGAGGGGGGCTGCAGTTAGTTGGCAAGTATTTGACAGACGATCAAAATCACAACGGATGGGCGAGATAACAAATTTGCAGCAACTGCCGACGCATGCATTGTTCAGGGTAACTGCTAACAGTTGGAAGAAATCGCGAGGCGACCAGACGATGACATAGATACTGACTACGAAAGCCTTCATGATGCAGCTGAGCTAAGTCGAGGGGGAGAGCCCACAACGTTAGGTGCTGCGCGACCTATTTGTATCGCTGGTTCGAAATGCATATGTGCATCACCGACTCTTGCAAGTGATGACGAGCTTGCACTCATAAGACTGTTAATTGTTCCACATGAAGTTCCACTTCCTTTTTCTATTTAATAATATATTCCTTAACCTCTTACTTCGTGAACCATTGACAGGATCAGTGATAGTCCCAGCCACAATACACGCACGTAGCTGCAAAGATGTGAAATCTATCGTGACCTAACTCGTAAGAGAGCGCGTCGTTGATTTCACTGTTCAAAACAACATACCATTTGTGAATTCAACATTCTAAACGACCGTACATATAACTCGAAAGATAAACAGAACTCCTTTAAGTTAAAAGAATAGTGACGTGGCATCACGGTGTTAACATTGGGAACTGTCCGAAGCTGCGAAACTCCTGGGGCCATGAGGTTCGCAGCTTGGGACTAACTAACGTTTCACGTAGGCTTCGCAACAGAAGCTGTTGAGGCAAACTGTGGCTAAATACTGTAGTTTAGAGGTTGTACCCAGCAAAAATAATTTCATTTGAGCACATAATCAATAGCACCATAGTTCAACGGAAAACGGTGCAACAACAATCATGGAAATGTCAACAAATTGGTCACACACAGCAGGGCAATTCGTGGATACCTAGTAAGAGGTCAATCCGAGGTCTCTATAGAGCAAAAATGGTTTATGCATCAGGGGTTTCAGCTTTCGATCTCATCGTAGGGGTATTTTGGCTGAGTCAGACGTTAAAGTACTGCGGATGCAACCGAGAAGTCTAAAATTCGCTACGCATGACCGCTGACTTTAAATCGGCGACATATGGGACGAAGGTTTCAAAGAACAACGTTGCGAGTCCTCTAATATTGAGCCAGAGAGAGCTGAAGCATCGCCAGAAGTAAATATTAGCAACGTATTTTCTGCAAACATGTCAACACATACATGGGTTTATAAGCATAAACGGTGATCAACTCGAAACCCACTATCGAGTACCAACACAGACGCCCAGATTAAGTTCACACTTGCGATGACTAGCATCTTAAAACAAAGAAACCAGTGCGGCGGAAAGAACCTTGCATGTGCACGCGTATAAAGCGTGAAGTAAAACACGAATTTTAAACGGGGGAGCAAGAAAAAACGCTTGTCCATTTTTTCAAGTGTACACAGTACGGAGAAAGGAAAAGCTGTACGATGAACAAAGTGACTGAATCTTAACACTGACCAGTTGTCGATGCGCACGAGGTTCACCATAACACCGGAACAGCAGAAAAGAGGTTGATGGAAAGCGCTGAGGGTAGCATAACAACACGGTCAGTTTTTAGTAACGAGGTGTTGTGGAGAGCTTCCCCAGGAATCAGCGAGGTGTCCGCATCGCATTTTAAACAACTGTGATTCAAATTGTTGACTCAACACTTCCATTGTATCACTGCGATGACATTCCACCTAATGCTGCAGTTAACGGGTAAGAAAATTATTGACAGCCTTAGAAGGTTTTGGTTTCTAAGATAAAAGCAAATAGCACCCCTCTGAGATGGTACACAAAAACAGTAAACCCGCCCAGCGTGCTACACAAGATGAGCCGGTATGACATATAAATGACGATTGAAACAATACATCACATGGAGCCAAATCTTAGTCGTTACACAAGAGATGAAACATATTTAGACATGCATACTAGTTCACAAGACCAAGCACACACATGTACCAACAAACAGACCACTAGAGAAAGGGGCCGTACATCCAGTTTCAACAAACTAACCGGCTGTGTGCTAAAAAATACTACACATGGAGCCAGTGCTGCTGAGAAAAAAGTAAACGAAGACGGTTTCTTGTCGCTTTATAGACAAAGAGATACAAACACTCAAGGATGTGTACACATAGTTCGGTAAAGATTTGAACAAAGGGCGAACGAAAGTTAACGGGACGCAGGTAAGTGAATTGAGCGGTTGTTTACTAAAAATGAAGGATAAAAAATTAACTGATTTACCAAACGTTACAATCGATAAGCAGAAGTCTGTCCAATCAAAGGGTGTAGACATGAAACAGATTTCGAGTTCTAAAGAGGAAGATGGAGAACCTTATGTAATGAGTGATCCAGCCATATTGTAGCGAAAAGGCGTCCAATAAAGCACAATCTTTATTATCCAATACGCCAGTTACCATGCCATGCGCGCGCTCGCGGTTATGAGTCACCATCCCGGACCACAACACTCCCAGGTTTCCGCTCACGCATCGTGTGCACTTCTGCCTGGTTTATGTGTGTGATGGGCGCCGTCTGTCGGGGGTTTTCTGACTGTCATTCTTCGCCCGTTGGTCCGAATGCATTGAGCAATGGCTCGTCCGGTTGCTCTTGTTCCCCTCCACCTATCTACGCTGACCCCTGATCGTAGTCCACGACCGCGTCGTGATATTCCTGCGAGTGTTGGAATAATCACGCCTTCAACTTCGTCGTCCCTTCTCTTTTGCCTGCCATGTCTCGCCCGTTGGTCCGATCCAATCGAGCGATGACTCATCCGGTCGCCCCCGCCGTCCCCGATACGTTCGTTGTGGGGTTTCGGACGTGCCTACCCCCCGCGTCGGGGTGTTTCGCCGAGTGTTGGAATACCCACACCTCCGGCCTGATAATCCACCACAATATGCTAAAGGCTAACAGCTATCGGTTATAAAGTTGATTTTCATACAGCTCCTTGAGCGCACGACAATGCTGTACAGATTCGCCTCCAGTGTCTTACCACAGCAATAGTAATTAACACTGTAGACGTAAATTCATGCGCACGAAACAACTGTTACTTAGATAGACTGTTATGATCATACGTGAACTATAATCAACAGCACTTTTGGTGGATGACTTTGTATTGTTGCATACTTCCTACTGAGATCACGAGTATATATACTGAACAGCCGTACATAACCCACTACCGTCCACTTAGTTAGTCAGACTGACGTCTGGTTGATCAAAGGCGATATTGTGTACATAAAAAGATTATCCCACAGAACAATAAGACCATTCTGTATTTAAGATTCTCTCCGCTCGTTGAAATCCTAAGAAATACATACTTTACAATAGTTGATAAGTGGTAGGAGATTCGGTTGTTATAAGTTAAGAATCACTCACAAGTAATCGCAGCTGTCGCATTCTCATAAATTCCTCAGTCAGCCCTTATCAAAAGAAAGCCCTATAGTCGAGTTTCGTTCATGTTAGAGCTTCTCAGTAATGTATCCTCCGGACCGGACCTAGAATTTCGGTCAGGCTTTCGTGAAGCAACCGTGCAGACTACTGTGCCACTGACCTCACATTAAGCATGACTGAATCATCGTATGTGTACGCTCAGCCACATGCGTTTGTGAGTAATAGTCTGATTACCCGGCCGCCTCGAGAGGAGATACAGTAACTCACCTGTCAACTCCAGTCGATGACCCCGGGGCTAGGACCTCTCTCCAAGTTGAAATTATGGAAGTTGTTAAACGGATTGAGCGATATTCAACGAGTCAAATTACCTAGACAGCATAAACCAGATTGTTTAGTCCAACTGGAAAGCTGCTTATTCTAATGCTTAGATGGAAAAACTGTAAAATAACCGCAAAAAAATCACAAGATTCTATGGACGAGTGTTCTACCAGAGGGTGTTAGTAGTAAACAATTCTGTATCGCTCCGGAACGACAATGTTGAGACCTGGCGCATTCCTGGAAGAGGAGGTGGGCTCAGATTACTCTATGCTCATTTTAAGATGTCCCTCAGCTCCGTCGTAGGTCCTAAAACAGTTGTGTGCCTGTCGAGCAAGTACGTCTCAGATATCCCTTATCGAGCTTGAATCAGGACTAACGGGTAATCCGTCTAACACATACGTTCCACGGAGCTTGAAATGTGAGGCGTATGTACAGGAGCATTGTTATGAGTGAAAACGAAGACCGACCTATGCATGTGATGTTACAAAAGGTGTTAAACGAGTTGACAAGCACGTCTGTTTTGTCCGTCACACCGAAGCAATCCAATCACAATTATCGTTACAACGTCAAATAAACCGATATTGGCAGTCTTCTAATGGTCTCCTTACGAAAAGCATACACCATTACGAAGGGCATAAAAGTACCCGCTTCCCTGATTCAGGGTCATGTTTTACTTACTTTTGCCGCCACCACCGTCAGTGGCAGCCAAACAATAGAGGTTCACACTGATGCTATACTGCCATACAATTAGGTAGCACAATTAACATGAACCAGGACAAAATCAGAAAAGAGCTGTCTACTCATTATGTCGTCGTACGCCCCAACGGATAGCTGTTTGTACGGTACCAAAGTTGTGTTGTATGACACCCTCGTTGACCTTCTGAAATAGACCAAACACTGATTTCCTCATAATAACCGGTGATTTTAATGCTCAGCTTGGTCCCCATTCTCCGGAGGAGAAGCGGCTGAAAGATGTGTTTGGCGTCCGAGCACAAGGTACTGACACTGGTGAAAGACTGATGTAGCTGTTTACCCCTCACGGTCGCTATATTCCGAGCAGCGCATTTCAACATAGGAAGAAGTGTTACACAAATACCACCTTGTGTGTCTCATTCATCGACACAACTCGATCATATAACCGTCACTCACAGGTGGCGCTGCTCTTGTAAAGACTGTCGTACATTTGGGAACAACCACCTGAACACGGACCATGCTACTGTGTGTACCCGTTTTGCTTTGTCATTTTTCCTGAGATAATACACTCGCAAATACGTTAAAACCAATTGGCACTCGAACGACGAGTGTAAAGAACGCTTAAAGATAGACATTGGTGGGCAAATTGCCCAGTTGGAGTCACGTGAGAAAACCAAACGAAAATTGGGAAGGAAGTGCGGCAGCTATGAAGAGGAATGTTCCGAAAGAGTTAGGTTTCCGTCACGTCGAAGAAGCGTAACACAATTCTATCTGGCTTTGAATATGACGACGACTGTCGAGAACCTGAACGAAAGCTGGTTAAAAGCTTGCATAAGGACAGTCGAGTGAGACGGAAAGTTTTCTTACCTGGGAATAGCAGAAGCTATCTTTCCTTATCTGTGATCGTACTGGCCATCGAGTAGATGTAAATGTAGTGTAAGTGGGACCATATGCGAAAAAGATGGTCCAATTGTCACTAGCCAATCGCGCTGGTTTGAGAAGTGGGCTGAGCATTTTGAGGAACACTTCAGTGGGCCTCAACCAGACCAAGTTGATGACGGAACACGAATGGACAGTTACTGCGTTCCAGACTGTCCGCTGTCGTTAGCAGAAGTAGCCCTGGAGCCTAAGTTACTGAAGCGTCTGGACCAGATCTCTTCTCTTTTCAAGGAATGTGTGAAGTGGTTGATGTTAGAATTGACAGAACATCTCCAGTCGATTTGAGGACCTGGTGAGGTACCTCATGATTAGTGTTTATCAACAGATTTCTGTTTTAAAAAGGAGCCTGAATCCTATGTGACAATCACAGAGAAATCAGTTTGGTTTGTTGCGTCCACGTTACACTCTGGTCTTATATGAAGTTGGCTCACTAAGCCCAGAGGAAGTCAGCCATGCGGAGAACAGATAGGATTCTTATCCGGTCGTGGCTGCGTTGTACACACTTCTACCTTGCGACGGATCTTGGAACATCGGCATTCCTATAGATAGTCAGCAGTCGGGATCTACTTAAACCTAAAAGATGCTTTTGACTCAGTTGCTCGTAACTTCCTTTGGAATAGTCTTCCTCACAAATGAGTATCAGGAAAATATCTGAATCTCTTGAGATCATTGTATACTTACTCTGCAAGCACGGTGGGAGTTTAATGACAGCTTTGTCACGGATGAAGTTCTGGGAGGTACAGCTGGGGAATTCAGTGAGCTAGGTGTTGAACTTCTTCCTGGCGCTGGAGTGAATGACACAGAGCATGCGGACGACATCCGTACTTGGCTCCTCTACCGAAGACAAGCACATCATGCTGAACAAGATGAGTGACCATGACGGTTTGTACCGAATGCGCTTCGCACCTTCAAAGTGCAAATTTTTTCCTCAAGACAGGCATTCTCACCCCTGAATTCTCTATTGCAGGCAGTCCACCTGTCACTGTGGATACCTTCACATACTTGGGCAGCACTATCTCGTCAGCCTGTAATATTGCTGATGATATCAACGAGAACAGCAAATTCACTAGTTGCCTCTGCCAGCCTGTGGCATCGGAAAGACGTTCGGTTATAGCTGAAAGAAATGGTGTAATGCTTGTAGACGTTCTGTTTAATCCAAAGCTTCAAAAGCATGACCTGTTCGCAACGAAAATGTGAACAGACTTGCTGTGTTTGACCATCAGAGTGCGAGCAAGTGGCCAAATAATCACGCTACACAACCTACGATGGTTGGGTCACGCACTCCGCAGGCCAGCTGAGTGTTTGTCGTACCAAACATTATATAATGAGACCACCAGGAGTTAGGTAAAACCGCGTGGTGGTCAAGCAACAACGAGGTCACGGAATATGAAAACCATAACCGCTCCACTGGGTAAAGGGGGTAGATGTTACTTGCCTGGCTGGGGCATTCGTGGTCACTTAGATCACAGGTTGGAAACACTACCCGAGATGGCGATGTGCCGTGGCCAATGGGGTACATGCAACCATGCCATTTTAGGTTCTTCCGCTTAGTATCCTTTTATTGTCATCATTATTATCACTCCATAACCTTTTCAGAAACGCTTTTTCCTCTGAAATATTCCACGTCACTTTTGAGGTGGGCGATGGCCTGAGTATCTTCTGGTCAGGCTCATGGCTGTTATGATTATGAAGAGGAAGAAAACACAGCATAAAGGAACGGAACTTAATTAATAGAAAACACTCATTTTTAGAGTCAAACAACTGGTAGCAAAGTGCTTACTTGCATGTATGCTGCAAATAAGCAGACCGGTTATAAATGAAAGTAAGTCGTCACAAAAACTACACATTTTTAAGAAAACGTTCAGGACACGTAAACTTTCATCCACTCGAAAGGATGACTGATGTGCTCATTAGTTCTTTACCTTCACCAGTATGTTAGCTAGGGTTGGTCTTTTAATGTCCTTTATTTTGTTCTTTTGCAGGCATCCAGCCATAAACTGAATAAAACTCCGAAGAAATGTTAGATGAGTTAGACACCGGTGAGACGGTCCTGCACCTACCTCGCTTAAAATAAGACAGTTGGCATCTAGTGGTGTCCAGACGTGGAAAGCAGGCCCTCAGGATAAATAACACACCTTGATATTCGAAGCTATCTGGTAGTTCTTATAAGTCCAAACGCATTTGCTCGAAAGCCAACGTGTGGCCTTTTCGGTAATCACCAGAGTTCGTATGGTTGAAGTATAAATAAACCACTTGCGTTAACCGTCTCAGGTTGGGGAAAAAGACGAATACATACCCCCAAGACAGCAATCCATCCAGGTGGCAGCCAGATCTGTGTATGTAGGATTCTCGACCGACATGTGCTCAGGTCACACGAAGGTCCACCCAGAGTACAAGCCCATGCACCGCAAAAGTAACCGTGATGATACGCAACGGCCTCGGTTAAGTAGGCATGAAAAATGCAATTCGTGATGCTCCATAATAAAATCAAATAAAGTGTTGAGTAGCGGAATGGTCTGATCGAAAGGTGTACATCAATAACGATTAGATGGTAACTCGTCAGTAAAAAATGGATAAAACTAATCGATCTCTAGGCATTGTGATTAGTGACTGAAAACCCAGACGGTTGAGTTGACCACAACAGCTGCCTCAAAAGAACAAAATTCATCCTCTCTAATAATTGGGTACTTAACTGAGTTGTCGCCGATATACTTAATGTCAGGTTGCGCACCAAAAAGATGTATTTTGCTGGCACTATTACTTGTACGCAAGAAACAAGAGAATATAAAACCACAGCTGGTTGAAGCCAATAGTGAGTAAACCAAAAATAGTTGCAGATCAGAGACTCATAACACGAAAACCAATAGCTATGACAACTCCCAAAGTCTAAAAATGTAGACGCCCGGGAATGTTCGTCGTCATTTCGATTGCGAGATGCGAAAAATTTCATCGGAACAAGCTTCAGAAACAAAGGTTCTATGCCTTGAGCATAAGTGAAATAGTGGCCACTAGTCTGTCGCACTCCTGCCAACAACACATTAACTCATCACAACCTGAATCCCACATAATAACTCGTCTTGACAGCTGATCGCTGTTTGTCTTGAAATCGATATTATTCGAAAAGCAGTAAAGGGGACATGAGACAAACGGGTACAGTTGTTGCTCCGAACATTTTAATAGCTGGTATTCTCATCCCTGGTTTTCCATACATGTCTACCACAAGAGACCAGGAGGTAAGAGCTGACCAGGTGAACACAGAAGTCCTAAACGACTTCCATAGCAGTTGAACAAGAGCTCTGATATAAAGAAATCAACGGTTGGAGAAAATGGTCACGTATATTTTTACCACACTCAAAAATGGCCAAAATTCAGGGGGGGGAAATTACATTGTCATTCACGTGAAAAGTCCAGTGGCTAGGTTAACATTACTAACCGTGCCTCTGGGTTGGGGACACGACAGCGATTTTTTTCCGCAGGTTACTTGCAAGGGGGATAAGCAGCCGCCGATGATTCGCGGCAGCACCAGAGGGCGTACTGCATTCTCGGATAATAAGCCTGTAAAAGTATACAGCTCACTGATACGATCATGTTGTATAGACTACCTTCTCAAGTGGGGTTCGGAAAATAACACCGAGCTAATTGTCTGTTTGATGAATTCACAACCAAATGGTGATGGATCCACAGATCACCGCCCCTCGAACCACTCCGGTGTACAGTGGATCGGTCTAGAAGGCCGGAAGTTTAGGCGATTACAAGTATTTTTACGAAGTGTGCGGTCCCTAAGTATTGCGATGGTTTAATTTGCACACAATATTTCTTGGAATTTTTGTCTCGCGCATGTACACTTTTGCCTACCTTGAATAAGATGGGGCAAACAGATAAGCAGTGTGAAGCCGTATAACAAATTGCAACGGCCGTTCATAGTAAACGTGTGCACTCAACTTCACAAGAATGTAAAGTTCATGCGTATTTTTCGACAATTGATTTGGGTCACAAAAAAGTGAAGACTGTCAGACAAGGGTTACTTTCCTCTGAGTTACACAGCTGCAATATATGAAGCGGCTGGATATATCTATTCGACGAAAGTGAGTATTCAGAACTAGTATGGGCGACTCAATGAGGTTCGTTAAACGCAAACTCCCGCTGTTAGTTGCATAACAAAAAATGTAATCAATATGTTGGCGGTATATATGAACAGTGGTTGAGAGGCTGAAGTTAGGAAGCCAGTTTGCCCACAATTACGTTCGCCAGCAGTGGACCTAAAGGAGATCCCACTGGTACGTCGTCTGAGTGCCGTTGAATACGAACTGAACACTGGCAGTAAAGTCCAACAGCAGGTTTTAATGTCACTCGGTGACAATAAATTGTCGAATTCTTATGACAAGTAGTGATAAGACCTCTGTAATCGTATTCGCTTGTAGAGTTATCGAAAAAATTGTTGGTTACACCACTACTTCTGTAGTGGTAAGAAATTCTCTACATTGTCCAAACTATTGGGCAGATCACTAAATTGTGCTCATGACTCAATTCCTAACTTGCATGACCAGGTATGGAGAGTTTTTTCCTATGACCAATGTTTTGCCTTGGGTCCATTGTGCGTCTGCACGTTCACAGAACGGGATTTTCAGAGCGGCTCAAAACCAGACGCGCAAAAACATAGGCAGTTTTAAGGACTGAGTTGAATGATATTGTACACATCTATTACTTTCACAATCAGACTGCCGCTAAGCATGTAAGTGCCAATACTGTACGAGAAAGTATGCGCAGATGCAATGGCTGAAATACCAATGATCAAACCAACCTTGGACGATGCGTGTACAAACTGAGGAAATTAAGACAGGAATAAATCAAGGGCATCCATTGGTTTCTACTGGTGGCCTACATTTTCAAAGTTACATTGGACAAACAATACAACACAACACAACAACGTGAATAATAAGGCGGCAGAAGATCATGCGATTAAAGGACCGATCAATTTTGTTCCAATTGGAAAAACAATCGCAAGTTCAACGCAAATAAAGATTGGCTTGCAAACCATTTATGAAGGGCTTGGATTATTCGAAAAATATTGCGAGCGAAAACAAACAGCTTAGACGAAATCTGATGAAGAGGGTTTGTATCGAGCAACCGAATCAATGTTGACATAAAACAAGATACACTGGCGAAGGCTACGATATCATCGTGCTCACTAACAAACGACCGATCGTCCGCACACCTGGGATAACAGTAGTTGGCTCATTCACAAGCCATGTTTTGACGCTTCCTAAATAGATTTCTAGAGATGGCAAGGTAAATTAATCGCACCAAAACACTGCTTTTCCCGAGTAACCATTTCATAACTCAGCAAGCAAGAACAAAAACTTCAAAACTATAATGATAGAAGCCAGTTCTGCTATCCAGTTGATTCGAACTTGGTAGCCGCGTTTAGGAACATAAAGACGGCACAAACTGGAGCTGTATGCCTTAAGGTAAGGGAGTGTATGTGCTATCTGTCGAGGAGACGAGTGCTGCGGAACTGTAGAAAAAAGCAGAATACTGCCTCAGTAAGTACACTTTGCACAAGACGGCGGATGCTCATCTAATCGGATAAGAACGGGGCTGGAAAATATACTCAGAATGAAGTCAATGAGTAAAACCTTACAGCCCACACACTAGGAGGCGCAACTAACCTTTGGGTTACACATAAACACGATACCGGTGCGTATCATGGGAACAATTAAAAATGAGGCTCAGACAAAACCCTAAGCCCCATAATTAGCCAAGTTTTTACTAGGCGACTTCGGACTCACAATTAAATCGATGCAATGCAAGTGACGGTTCACCGAAAGTTGACAACAAAACAAGCCATCAGAAAAGTATGCGGCGTAAGTGTTTTGCTACCGGGATCAATGTAGAAGCAAGTGGCGATAAACTAAAGAGCCGTAATAAGTACTCTTTTATCAAGAAACCCGCAACTAAATGACTGACGTGCAGTGAGCACCCACACAGTTCTCGTCGAAAACGATTCATTTAACAAAATAACAGATGAACACTCACGATAACAGATTGCATTCAGGACCGGAAGGCAAATTTAGCTGCGGTCAGTCGGAAAGCCCGCGTCCCCAAAATAGCCAATCGAAAGTAGAATACTACCACTGAAACTCTACATCACACTGTGCATATGCCGATGTGCTAAATTTCGGAATCCAAAACCCAGTATTTTTTAGTATGCAAGCATGTCAGAATACCTCGATGCGAGCAACGTTAGATGAAAGTTTAGAGCTAATTCGTGACAGACTGTTAGTCTATCATCTTGTTGCTGTTTTTACCTGGTGAATTTCAGTAGGGATGAAACCAACCAAGTAGAGTAGGTTCAGGAGTAAATAACATAAAGCGACCCAAATGATATGAATGCAAAAGGTTATAAATAGGAAAGTTGAACACTTGCATCAAAGAAGATTGAATGAAATATTTTCCGGCTGTTCAGTAAGCATGATGCAATAGGTGCACATAAACGAACGTGAACGCGTAGCAATAGGACGAACGGCCGGAGGATAACAGATAGTGAAAGATGATAAGTTGAGATATATCGCCTCATATATTAAGTGGACACAAGCAAACGCACAACTGTTTGGGAAGCCCACGGATGATGCTCTGCGCTAGATGATAGTCGTATCGTATTCACATAATGGAATGCACCTACCTTTTATCATTTTTTCTCACCATTGGTTTATTTGTGGTTGCATAGTAGAAAACAGTTCCAGTCTACCCCATAAATTTGACAACGCCTGTACGCATTCAAATGGACTCTTCAATTGGGTGGTCTACTGGGTGACTGTGAGCCGCATATTCTGACGCTGTCCAGAATTATACATGAATGCAACGTAACCGTAGCCCTCACTTCTGAACTCATACGGATACATGGGTAAATCGACCACGTTAGTCTATAAATTCGCATCTATGAATAAAGTGATCTGACTTGGATAAATGTGTTACTTGAAAGAAACGACCTAACTGAGCGCGTCTAATAGATGAAGATACCTGAACCAATGCTAGCAAAAGCAAACTGATGAATATTCATACAAATGGGCTGGGGAACTATTATTAGCATCGGCTATGTGTGAATATGAGTGTGCACACATTGGCGGCAATCTCAGCCATATCGTTTTCTCTTTTCTGTATATACAAGCCTGAAAATGCGCTTGTAATTTGAGCATCCGGTAGACGAAATCTGAAGTTGGATCCTCACGAGCGCGGAGTGCTGTTGCCTAGCAGTGCAAGAAACTGGACTACCAGGTTACTAGTCGCCATGTCTTGTGAACCGGACTGAACTGAATTCGAGAAAAATCAACTTTCACAGGAAAACAAATCCACAGGTGCAATCGAGCGACACAACTTTCGAAAATTTCCTTCAAAAACCGATAGTTGAACCGTTGAGACCACCGGAAAATTGAAAAAAAAAATCAATTCATAAATACATAAGAACGCAAAGAAAGAAAAATGCATGTCCTTCACTAAAACTCACTTGTGTTTCGCTTTCGATCACCAGCCGAACCTTGTCCTCCGTAAGATTTTCTGAAGATTTCTGTTGCTCTTCTTCTTCACCTTCATCTTCATATACCTTCACTTCATCTGTACAAGCCAGATTTTCGGCTGTCGCTGAGCTCAACATAGCAACCCTTAAAATATGTTCACGCAATATTCACAAGCATTGACGAGTTTGCAAAGTATGTTCGTGAAATTTCAGGTAACTTCCAACATAAATCCTTGAGACAGAAGAAAAGTTATTTCACCGGCCGCTTCCATATCAGAACATTTCACGAAAGCCCAACGCGATCAGCGAAAACCGCAGAAGAAATCTGAAGGTCACCTTGAAAACGTACTAAATTAGTCCAATCAAACAGCCTACAGTCTGTTCATTTCATTTCGCATCATCTTAACTGTTTCCAGTACTTGATACATGGGTTCTGTGCTAGAGATCCGCGGTATGTGAATCGAATCGGTTTATTGTGTTCCATGTCAACCAGTATTTAGTTGCTTTGAAAGAAAATCACTGAAAAAAGTGACTATGGCGATTTCAGCGATTCCAGCTATTCGTACACGGGTTCCAGGCTGGGGGCCCAAACTACTCGAATCCAGTCAGTTTGTTCGTTCCGATGTCCGGCCGTTTCCTGTTGACCTGAAAGGCAGTCATTGAAAACGGGGTGTAGCACCGCACTAGGGAGTTACAGAGAGTACCGAGAACAGGGAAAAACAATAATCTAGTAGAACAGAGTAAATTACTGATCTAATGGTTCACTGAGTGAGTGGGAATTCAACAAAACATTGGGACGGTCCTTAAAAGAGCAGCTAACAATCTCTAGTGGTAGGTCCTTCCGGCAGTTGATGACACCATAAGAGAACTGTTTTCATAGGAATGCACAAGGTCGAAGCTCATAGAGCTTCTTGTCGTGACCACTTCGACTGTCGTCACTTACTAGGGTGAAGAATTGTTGCACGAGTTCTGTGCTGAAGAGAAAGTGTGTAAGAATTTAGTCACCGCGGGGTCTTCGAAACTCAAGTTGATAAAGATCAAGAATTTCGAGGCGAGTCTCGTCGGAGAGATGCCGTAAGCCAGTGACCATTTTAGTGGTTACTCGCTGGACATGTTCAATTGCTAGTTTGTCCTTCTTCAAACCGGTGTAGACGACTTGATTGTCGTATTCAAGCAGTTGTCTTATGTAGACTCACTAAAGCGTGTGAAAGGCGTTCCGGTCCATGAGGCAGAAGGCTCTTTTTATCATCCCAAGGGTCATAAGGCCCCTTTTGTCGGCCCGCTAGTGGTGATAAGAGAAGGATAAACCAGACGACAGCCAGATCCCTAGGTCTTTTATGAGGTCAACTTCCGCGATATCTGTTGCACTTTGTGCACCGTGTATCACGGATAGGTTCCCTGCGTCCCCTCTGAGTGACATGTGCACACACTTACTGTCGTTTAAGGGGAGACTCCAGTCATCTGACCTGCACTCGTTACGGTCAAGATCAGTCTGGAATGCATTGGGGTCACATGCACTCCGGATTTTTAGGTCATGGGTATAATGGAGGGCGTTTCTAGAGATCAACTCGAAGGAGACCATTGATGTAGACCAGAAACAACAGTGGACCAAGTGCCGATCCTTGAGGGGCACCCACAGAGACTGGTGATGGCGACGAAAGGCCCGAACCGTTTTTTAATCTGAAGGTCCTGATACCAAGAAAGGAAGTAATCCAGCGGAGAACCTCTTCTTGAAACCCATAAGCTACTATTTTATGTAACACAGGACTGTGGAGGACACGGTCGAGGGCTCTGGCAAAGTCGAATAAGAGGGCATCCGATATATGACCATTGTATTTGGCTTCCTTTAGGCCACACATGAAGATTAACATATTAGCTATGCACGACGGATCAGAAGGAAAGCCACGCTGCGCCGAAGGAAAAAGGTTATTTGGGAGAAAACGCTTAAGGGTGGTGCGTTTTAACAGTCACCCCGTTATCTTGCATGGGATGCTGGTAAGACTTGCGGCCGATAACTCGCAGGAGAGTGGCGATCGCTCGTTTTAAATATAAGTGTGACAGTGGCCTCTTTCCATGCCTCCGGAAGAATGCCTGTCCGAAGTGTCTGTTCAAATAGATTAAAGAGGGGCATCGCCAAACCGAGGGCCGCTTCTTTGAAGATCCGCGGATGGATCGCGTCTGGTTCCATGACACTATAAGGATTGATCTTAAGCAAGAGGTCCCGATCGTCGGGCACAGAGAAGTCAGTTGCCGGGAGGAGGTATTGAAAGTGTCTCCGCGGGCGAATTGGATGCCAGTTTGGCAGATCCACAATGTAGACTGCTGTGTAGTATTCTCTGCACGTTCCGGAAACCAATTGGGGGGTGGAGGAGGTTTCCCCGACGGGAAGCCGCAGAGAAAGCGCTGAGGGCTTAGTGTTTCTCTGGCGACGTGTATACTTGAAAAGAAACTTATTCTCACGAGCTACCTGCAGGATTTTTGACTGTACCTGTTGGGTGTGTTGCCAGATTCGTACAGAGCAAAAGGTCTCTAGATTCTCCGATGCACCCGTTAGCTTTTGCTTAGAGAATAGACGAGAACTTACTTCAAGAAGGCGGCGTAAGTTCCTTCTAAGCAGTGCACGAGAGGAGAACTTCCACAGATTTCGAGGAACAAATGCCTCATGGGCTTCGTGAATGGCGGCTTTGAAGGAAAGGTAGTTGAAGTTCACCGAGTCGGATGTAAGGCCGAGAACGTCCTTAGTGCGTTAAAGCCTACTTTGTGGAAGTTTCGGAATGAAGTCTTTGTTAGATCATGTTGTAGCTATGCCCCAGCGGTGGTTGTATGACCGCCCTACCTACCGGGTGATCCTCGTTTGTGATGACCATATCCAGCAAGGGGGTGTCTGTCCTGGACGGTGCCTTGTAGGTGAATCGACATGCTGTTTCCAGGCTTTCTCGTGGATCAACATTGCCAAGGGTTTCGAGAACTTGCAGCCAAAATCCTCATGAGAAGCCGCTACAGAGTTTTTGGGTGCGTTGAAGTCACCCATAATAAGAAGATAGGAAAAACGCTCAGTAGACGTGAGTCTGTCTAGGGTAGCAAGAATGGCCTCGTCGCCAGCTGCAAAAGTAGAATGAAACTGATACTCTAATCACAACTTACGTAAATAAAACGATATTATTTAGAAGAGTAGCAATCGTTTCCAGATAAAAAGTCCTCCCGGCGGTTAATTTCTTACAACAGACTAATTGCTACCTGAGTCAGTGGTCAGTCGAGCTCGTTAGTTCATCGATTCAGCAAATAGCACACGAGCTCCATGCAGAGGTCCCAAGGCACCCGGATTCAGCTGGTTTACCTCTTCAGGTTTCAAGCTGATGATTGATGATCTAGGAGGTAACCAGTGAAAACAGATTCCAGCAATTCACTAGGGAATTAAAGGTGACAACCATTATTTCAACCACGTTCCAAGTGAAAAAACTCAAACTCGCCTTTAGCTGACCTCGGAATTCCAGCCGGTGTCTCAAAAAGGGCTGTATCAGCTGTAAACAGCCCTATATAAAAGGAATTCTTACCCAAAATTTATCCAGAATCACTATCAGCAGGTCTTTTCGAGTTATCGTAGACTGTCATCAGCCACTACCTCAAGCACTGTTCTTCGAATCAGGCATTAAGAAAGTGTGTGGATATCACGCCATCGCGCGGCCGCCAATATTAATCTGGATGTAGATGAAGAATTCCAAATGGATGCCAGTACACGGTATACTTTAATCCAGTAGTTAATTTGCTAGCGCACGGTAAAAACCCAACAGAATTTGCGCTTTTACCAAGGCCAGTATGTGGGAATTAATCGGCATGCTGAAGTTGTCTTTTAATATAAACCTCGTGAAAATGTTCAAAACGGTTTTTCTAATTCCTGGGGAGAAGTACGCTTGGTAATCGTGACGGTAACAAACATGTTTTACCGCCATCTGATGATGTTAAGCGGAAGGCAAGTTTACCGACACTCAGATGTCCAGGTCTCAGTTCTGATATAGTGTAACGCGCACCCGAAACCAGCGAGCGCGCACGGATTGCATTTGAGTTGCGTAACGGGGCGTGCTGTTGTGTTGTCGGTGCCGTTTTGGTTCCGTTTGTGTAAGTCGTGTGCATGGCTTACTGGGCCTTCGGCTCATGTTTGTTCGTATTGTTTCTCTTTTCAGAACTGTTGTTTGAACCCCAACTTCGGAAGAACACTGTCCCCTGGTGCGTCCACTTTGCCCAAAGGTTGGTCCGCGAAGTCACGGGCAGTCAGAATAGAGTCGGCTGGCCTGCATGTTACAATAGTTCGTTATGTTCGCTGTGCTCGGTTCAGCGTGAAGCGAAAGGATGTTACCAGGTTTTCAGATGGCCTGCATATTTACCGATGTGTTCTGATCTAGGGCAGGACTTCAGCCGTCCAACAAGCTTCAGGAGCAATTTGCAGTACATTGCAGTCATATCCACTTCGTGTTTATCGGTTGGCATTGCGGAGAAGAGCGTTCCTTACAGCAGAATACAAGACGTCGTGAATGTAAATATGACACGATCAAGAGACAAACACTGAAGATAGGGGGACTCCGGCCCGTATGGAAGATAGGGATGAACGGCGTGACTCGGTAAAATTATTCAATTCTGCAATTGGTAGACGATGTAATCGGGCGAACAGTACCACCTCAACTGTCATATTCATCCGAATTATGACCAAAGGGTCATAGAGTAAACTTTCAACAGCTTTCACGATACAAAGCAAAACGGCCAACAGAGCAGCCGTGTGCGCATAGTGTTGGACGACCGCCATATGGTCGATAGAAATTCGGTGACCATTCGCCACGTCGTCACTTGTCCCCCTACATCTGATCGTTCCTCATCCCACACTCAAAATTCTCTGACAAGTGATCGCGTAATATTCCAATAGGCAAGTCATGAGCGACAAAACACACAATGTTCAACGTTCGGGATCGAAGCACAATTGGGTCTACCTCACACAAAAAGAGAAAAGTCACTAGACAACGAAGAACGTGTACCAACACAACACAGTTACTGAAGTAGATTCAACTCACACCGTGTCCTTGTCCACAAATATAGGGGACACCACGGTCCGGAAACAGACCACCAAATAAGGAGTGGCCTCATGTTCATCCACCGCTGACCTCGGGCTCTGGTTGGTCAGCATCCACAGCCTCGTGCATAGAGGCGGCCAGCCGGCCTGAAAGGGAGCGGAAGGGAGTGTATGTGGCCGAACAAGATGGCGGCACACTATAAGCCATTACGCATGCGAAGACTGACATGGTCGCTCAAATTACGCGCTCGGCAGAAAGTTCCTCGCACGGGTGTCAATCTCGATATTTTACTAAAACTTGAGATTGTTTACTTGTCGAAGCTTGTTCCCGCACAGCTTGTTCCTCTTTACTTCTCATCGATGGATCCTTGTTTATCTGTACCCTAATCTCATTTGCGCCCTGTCGCTCCGTCATTACGCGACTTGCTGTATTCGGTCGTGTTCACGCAAAAACACGGTCTCGGAACTTGTGAGCTTGGTTGATTCCCTATCGAGGTTTGGTGTTATTTTCCTAAATTCAGTTCTTAACATCTTCCCTGTATCTTAGCATCTTACTAATAGGAAACTCGTCTTGTGGACCGCCTTCCGTCTTTGATCCGAATTGGTTGTTTAGTGGGCTTGGAATGTATAGACACTGACTACGTTACAAACGCGACTAGNGGGACACCACGGTCCGGAAACAGACCACCAAATAAGGAGTGGCCTCATGTTCATCCACCGCTGACCTCGGGCTCTGGTTGGTCAGCATCCACAGCCTCGTGCATAGAGGCGGCCAGCCGGCCTGAAAGGGAGCGGAAGGGAGTGTATGTGGCCGAACAAGATGGCGGCACACTATAAGCCATTACGCATGCGAAGACTGACATGGTCGCTCAAATTACGCGCTCGGCAGAAAGTTCCTCGCACGGGTGTCAATCTCGATATTTTACTAAAACTTGAGATTGTTTACTTGTCGAAGCTTGTTCCCGCACAGCTTGTTCCTCTTTACTTCTCATCGATGGATCCTTGTTTATCTGTACCCTAATCTCATTTGCGCCCTGTCGCTCCGTCATTACGCGACTTGCTGTATTCGGTCGTGTTCACGCAAAAACACGGTCTCGGAACTTGTGAGCTTGGTTGATTCCCTATCGAGGTTTGGTGTTATTTTCCTAAATTCAGTTCTTAACATCTTCCCTGTATCTTAGCATCTTACTAATAGGAAACTCGTCTTGTGGACCGCCTTCCGTCTTTGATCCGAATTGGTTGTTTAGTGGGCTTGGAATGTATAGACACTGACTACGTTACAAACGCGACTAGCCTGGAACTGGTTTATCGACAAACATCGCGATTATTTTAAGGCTAGTTCGAAAACTCAGAACATCCAGGATCAACAATTGTTTCACACAGAGTCATCGGATCTATCTTTCTTCCATCGTCTATATTAGACGGCTTGATATTTGGTGAATTTAGCTTGTTATTTGTGTTCAACAGAATTTTTACCCATTTTACAGCTAATGACTTCCTTCCAGGTTCGTTATTCCTTCAGAGATGGGGCAAATTTTTACTTGTACCATTCCAGCTACAACGGTTCTGCTTTTTTCACGATGGGCAATTGTGATTTGAGTTTTTGTTGTCCTATGTCTTCCGCTGTCATACTTCGCTGATCGTCGACGGTATGTAATCCTACTTTCCGCCCAACCATCTTTCTTATCCGGGACCCGGAGTGCCAACTCAGTAGTCCGAAGTTTGTCATCAATGTGCGTCCATGTTGATAATGTTTCGGCGCAGGATGACTTCACTACCTTTGGCAGGTATTTTGTTCACCGCGTTCGTACTTCGTGCTTAGAACGCTGGTTACCACCTCCTTGCAAGAAATTGTGTGTGACGGCTGGCCTTTCATGTTGACTGCAGTCGACTTAGTATCAGAACTAGCTTCTAGCAATTCCCTCCGGGGGCACTTCTGGTTAGCTTTGTTGCATTCTGCGGAACCCGATTATGAGGCTTGTAAACATAAGTGCATCGCGGTAGGCGGTCAACACAAGCCAGGTGTAGCTCATGCAGTCGTGGCATTAGACCTCGGTTGAATGCCAACTTAGTCAAAGTAACCCATGTATTTCACTGATGGTGTACCTTGTAGAGCGGATCAGCCAAGGATACAAGAACAGCCTGGTGGATGTGTTGAATTGAATAGTATTGTGCGAACTCTGGAACCTACGCACAGTGCAAGCGGAAGCAAACTTTTGCAAACGCTAAGATGAAAATAATCGAGTTTACCAAACACGGTGTATTGAAGGGTAGCATTAAGTGCATAGGCCATGTCCTCGCTTTGTTAGCGGAAGAAAGTTTCCACCATGGACGACCATCGGTAGAAGTACCAAGCATGCGTGTGGTGTTAATCACTCCACAAAGATACCTTACTCTGTTGCGCACGTCGTACGCCTGCAGAATCATTTCTGACTGATACAATGGGGAATTGGGAGCAACACAGGTTTCACAGCCGCCACTTTCTTAACAAGTTTCAAGACAGTTGTTGAATTACGCCGTCGCGCACGCTTCGCGCCGCGGACCCTGGAAAAAGTTATTTACCCAAGGATTAGGAAAACCCGGTCGTTCGCGAATAAACACCTCCGAGGCATAACGGGGGCAGACGAACGTATGTTCCATTCACATCTACTGGCCATCTGGCGGAGAGAAATCTGATAAACGTGACGGCCAAACTGTTATCCGCCTTGTCTGACACCGAGTTGTTATGCTGATAATAATAATGATATGTTTCTCAACGTGATCAGTGCACACATTGTGAAGCCATCTGCACAGGTGAACACTGCCGTTTTTAATTGCACGATAAGTCACTTATGTCAATTTGACAACAGTACAGACATTATAAGAGAGAGAAATTGCTGTTTAATGAGAAGAGATTGAGTCACCTGCTCCTAAGATGATATTTCTGGAAGTTATCGAAATTCTAGAAAAGTGCTGTCCAGTTACATCAATTAGCACTCCGCAAGTTGATTACTGACATATTGTCAAGGTCATACCAAAAAGAGGTGGTCTGGTGATGGAGAAAATGTACTGTCGAAGAGTTCCGTCATCATCTTATGTAGATAGCCTTTTGCAGTAGAATGGACGGATCCCTCGACTGGGCTTCGTTCTTCGCTCAAAGTCGGAAGAGTCTCGCAGATCTCGCCAATTGCTCAACCAATACGGGATTTTGAGTGTCTGGACGTGGTGGAATGTTTTATCGCGTAAGATAAACTTTTTAATCGAATAAAAGGTAAACTTACGCGACAAACGAGAAAACGTAAATTGACCGTATGAACTACAACGAACAGTGGAATGTGTGGTCTTCTGGCAAATCTTTCATAGAACGTTGATGGCATTGTGTTAGTAGGTGAAGTAAACAACACTTGCAAACAGTTATCGTATAAATAGAAAAGAAATCAGTTACCAGCTTTTCCAACTATATGATTAGTACTGAATTTTGATGGCCAGTTCCTCTAAACGGCCGGTATATGGAATGAAGGAAATGTTGGATAACAGTGAAAGATTTCCAGGTGGTCTATGGAGGGAGGAGGAAGCACAAACTGTAATGCAAGTTTTTTATGCATTCATATGAGAAAAACGGGTTAATTAATTATTTTTTCACGAACAGTTTCAGCCTGCTCAGCTTCTGCATGGTGATCTGCAACTACACACAAAGATTATCATTAGGTTTGGAGTAACGGCGTGCCAGGGTAACTGGTTTATTAGTAACGAATGTTTTCATAGTGACGCCTTTAGATATTGACTGTGGACATGTTTTCTTGTTCATGGGCAGGTCTGGAAGCATAAGTGTGCAAAATATCTATCGTGAAACCGACAGATCCAACTAGTTCGAAGGGTACTTGTCGTAACACCACGCAACGCAGAGGGTTTCTAATCAAATGTTATTAGGTCTGTTCTCAAAGACGTGTTCCTCAGAGAAGTAGAGCTTGTGAATCACATTATACAGTCTGATCAGTTGTTGTACGCATCTTCAGTACACACCATCCGGAAAACGAAATCGCTAGCATACCAGCGGGGTACTAGATCTCGAGGCCTATGTATTTGTGCTTCGCTCAGTTCACGTAGGCTCTGAAAAACGCCTTAGAATGTCGTATGGAATGACATTTGTAGCTGCTGATCTGTATTATTGAAAAAATTCGTGGGAACCATTGTAAAATTCACGATAAACCAGCCATTTAAAACATTCAAAATTAATATACTTTTCGAATTCAACGCTGGTGAATGCCATCTTTTTGAGACTATCTTTCAGCACCGCGGGAAATAGCTGGCAATTTTAAGATATAGCACTGACTCGCTGAGTGGTAGACGATGTTATAGAGTTTCATTCTCTTGTCATCACGTGTGTTCATTCTGCTCTGCACTGACTGAGTGTCAGAGCTCGCAGTTTAACGTGCGTTCTGAGTTGCAGCACTTGGTGAACGAGAACTAAGCGGTTTATCTGAAAGTCGTGAACACTGCATCCGTACCTCCAGATCATTTTTGGAGGGATGTTGGCCCAAAATCCTTCTTATTAATGTTAACGCGCTAGAACCGATCATTCGAAGATTACCTGGAACTGCTCACTGTATTACTTATCACCATCAGTCTCAGAGAACCACAAAAAATAAATCATTCATAGGGCTTCTCAAACCCGAACGGCAGTGTAACTTCGACGTGCCCCATGCACCCGACAGAACAACCTTGCCCTATGCGCTGGCGACAGTAAATGATCTGTGAGGGCTATGCTAATAAGCGTTCATAGCGTGAGTGAATTTCTACCAACTTCCTTGGCGTTTGAGGGAAATACTACTAAGTTCATTATTCGTATGTATCAAACCATTCCTGGCTGTCGTCACAATAAATTTTCCCTACCAAAAATTTAGAGAATCTATGACGATTCAGCGGTTACTAGAAGATGTCCAAGACACTAAGACCGGAGAGCGACTGAGGTCAAAGTGGAGCCAAACTAAGTTGAGATCGGGCATATTCTGTTTCCAGGCGACGAGGAAATATAACAAATCAGCTCATTTCATACCAACTCTCCTCGGCCGGAGAGACTGTGCAATTAACTGCGCGGAGTGCATTTTTGTTCAAATCCAATGAGAATTCAACTTGTATATTCACGCGTTGCTGTTGCAGTGGAAAACAAGAAGTCGCGATGTACTACCCTCACGAACAGTCGGCGCGCCAGGGTCGCTAGGAAATCTGGCCACGTTACACGCATATGCCGCCCGAAACAGGCACAGTCTTCCGATTTCCACCCCAAGACATGAACTGTGCGATCGACCGCAGATCATGAAGAATCGATTCCTTACTTGGTTTCGCATGCCTTGGTCACGATTTCTGTGGGCGGGCCTTCCCATGCAGTAGATTCGACCGTGAAAAGCCGCAACGTTTGTCCCGAGGTAGACGCAGGACCTTCCGTGACACTTGGTAACAGGCATATCGCCAAAATCACTTCCACTGGCTGCAGATGCATCCACATTGTGATTATATACGGGCAAGGCGGTTTATTATGTGAGCAGGTCCAATGTTGTAGTAAAATACGGACTAAAAACGTTTGATTTACCTGCTCACCTCGTAAGTGCCGACGACCCGAATTAGCGGTTAATCAGGCCGCTACCATTGAACATTACCCCACTGAAAAACATTATGCCGCGGTGAAAAGTTTTCCAAACTGGATTTGAGTCGTGCGTATTCACAAGTCGAACCCGACCAAGATTTAAAGGAATTTACAACCATCGAAACGCATAAGGTAATCTCAGTACACTCGCCTGCTGTTCGGCATCCACTGTACTTGGGTAATTTTCCAACGCATTATTGACAACTTAATGAAGGGTATTCTAGGTGTGTGCCCACTAGGACGACATTCTTACTTCCCGCCACTCAGATAGGGAATATCTGGAGGCACTCCAGCTGGCGCTGAAGTGTTTACAAGAAAATGGACTGAGGTTAAACGTAGAAAAATGTGCATTCCCAGCCGATGGTGTTCAGTATCTCGGTTTTTGGTTGAATAAGCGGGAATTACCCGCAAACGGACAGATTTTGTAGGCTCCAGTTCCCCAAGGAGTGGGTGAGTTGCAATCCCCCACTAGCCTTTTTACAAAGTACGATCATTATATTCCAAAACATCAACTTCCCTGGCACCCTTGGAGAGTTTACTAAGAAAAGAATTCCGATAACGCTAGACATTAAATCGTTCGCTAACGAGTCACTTTCATATCGCGTTGAACTTAATCTTTTGATCTAACAACTGCCTGTCTCAATACTCAGTGACAGAGGGGATAATCCGTAATCGAAGCAGTTAATGAGAAGACGCCTCCTTAAAACCGGAGTTGATACGGCACCAATTGAACCGAGGCACAAGAAACTTAAATCTCTATTTCAAATGCGAAATATCTTTAGAAATTGAACAACAATTTGTCCATCCAAAAAATTCGACAGCTAGGCACCGTTCAGTAATTGGGGACTATAGAACGGAGTTGAGCTCACTCGAACAAATGACCATTGGTTGTGTTGGAGCAAAATGACTGTTAGAACGTCGAGAAATGATAAGGCTTATATGCTGCTCGGGAAAAAATATAGAATGTTTGATTTTGAGATTTAGAAGTTTACAGGGCTCAGACTGAGTAAAAGTAAAGGAAAAGGTTGCAATCGTTGATGTAAAAATGAAAATGATAAATACACTTTGATTTTGAGGAAGTTAAATTAAAGAGCCACCTTTCGACACTAACCAAACAAGGCGCAGCAATCTCAAAAGTGATGCAACAGACCTTGACGAAATCAACACCGGGCCCCAAAAACCGGCTGGTTTTCCAGACTCAAGGTGGCAATGTGAAGAGCAGCGACCAGCGGGTTCGATGGAAAGCTCCGTAGCTTTTGTTTTCCTGTGGCAATCTGCTGTTACGCTGCAGACACTTCTAGGAAACAAGGTAATCCAATATACACTCTTACAATGCACACTAAAGTTCCCACTGACACTTGCCGTACATGTCCGTCGTCGCCAGGACAAACCTCAATGATTACACCGTGAGGCTAAACACACCTGGGGACCTAATAGTGAAAAAATATACATCGTTTTCCTGGAGATCACGCGAGGGGTTCAACCACTCGGGTGTAATATGTAACTTGGGTAGGTTCGCGCACTAGATAAGTGCTCTGCTTGTCCCCAGTGCCTGGTGTAACTTTCGCGCAGCGTCATTTCATCTATACCAAGACCTACGTTCGAGCGCAACAAGAGCAACTCACCGGGGCGAAGTACCTGCAGACCATTTAGATCACCATGAACGGGCACGAGTAGCCTATGGTTTACGATTCACTCAACTCCCATAACGTAGGTGTCAAGTGGCTCTTTGTTCATTACCTGTTGTACTATTCACGACAGCACTCGTCTCACTGTTGGAATCCTTATTTTTCAAGCCCCACATAGATGGCTTGCGCCTAAATGATTGAAATACTAATCATTTCCTTGATCCGATAGCCTCTGTCAACATTGACTGGTCGAATTCTCATAACCTTCGTTTTAGCTTCAAATCGACTGCAACAGACTTGGAGCCGTCGTCACTGTGAATGGCCCTCGACATGCTCTGCTCTCCCAAAAATCGCATCGGGATAATGATCAGGGAATTTGTAGGCATAGAATGGGCTGCTTCTGTGTGAATGGCAGGAAGCTACAAACAGGTAAACATGCAGTTTGTATTCACCTCTTGCAATACACTCATTTTGCTGATTCCGGACGTCTAGTGGTTGTCCGGGCAACGTCTATCGATACGCTGGATCCACGATGATCGCGTCTGTCAGTAACAAGCGTCTATAAATTCTGAGCCCGTCGAGCAACCTATTCGAATCCAAAAAGGAAGACGGTCGTATTGGCGAGTTTCTTATTAATAAGGTGCTAATGTTTCGGAACAATATGATAAACCAAATAGTGGAAGACAACAACAAACCTCGATATTGAATCCACCACATACACAAGTTCAGAAATTAATAGTTCACGTAAATATGATCAAATGCACCAGTCACGAAATGGCGAAGCGGTCAAGCGAGAATGAAACCAGGGTACATATAAACAAAGGTTCGGTACAGAATGTAAGAAAGAAAAACTACGCAAAAACAAGTTTTACAAGCAAAGAGTATCAAGGTTTAGTAATACTTCAAGATGAACATTCACGGGTAGGATGGTCTGTCAGGCACGTCACTTGAGTGGTATTGTCAGACTGCAATAAAGTCTTGTAAGCAGTTTAAGAAACTTCAACGTAAGGAGATGAACCAATGAGAAGGGAATAATTGGGCATGGAACGTAGCCATCAGCTTTCTGTTAACACAAAATCATCAAACACTCACGCGAACAGCTACTTCAACACAACGAATGGATGGAAATATTCCGCCCTACAGTGACTGAATGGGTAAGCGTCCGTCCACGCTCTTACCGATGAGATTAGCGCCATCGTCTTAGTGCACTATCTGGCATGAGCCCTTTTGCAGTGATAGCGCTCACCTAAGTCTCCGGTAACGTTGGTCACACCTTTCAAAATCCAAAACCATCTTCTAATTTTGGTGGGCGCATTCGAGGCACCCATGTGTCTTTCGGATTCGTAGCAGTGGTGTATCAAAAGGCTTGTGATAGCACCGCAGCAGTGCTTGATCACCCGGTTCACAGTCTCCATTTTCCGGTTGGGTCCTGCCACCAAGATGCAGTGCTTCATCTACCAACGCTTGTAGCAATCATTCAAGCTCACCCACCTTACAAGGGTTTATAGCGGATGATCTCGGGCCCGTGAGTTTCTTAAGGAACTGGCGCTTTTGCACAAACTTTATTAGTTTGAGACAACAGGCATCGATTTATGACACAGTAAGGAGTCCACAGTGACTGACGCACTTTGTCTAGCGCACATCACCACGGACACAAGGCTAAGGTGACTTGATAGCCAACCAACGGCCCATAACAACTTAATCCACCAAGAGTGTCGTGGTAGCCGCATGAGTGCGTCTAAACTCGGTTTTTTTAATGAGCGCGAGAAGTTCGGCACCTTCGGCGATTGTTCTGTTGTACTCAAGAGGAAGCTCGGACCCCGCGGCCAGCGTTTCATTTCTTCGCTCAAAGCTTGTGATACTACCCTAGACGCCGCATGGGCCGGATTCACTTCTGGAATCGTTTACCTCTGTTGCCAAAGAGAAGTGGGGCTGTTGGTAAGCTGCTCGCGATTGACAACAAGGGTTGTAAAGCGCACTGAGGTGTTCTGTAGGTATTGCAGTACTACTATGGAATCCAGTCACGGTAAAACACTACTTATTAGAATTTTCAACCCAAGAATCAGGCAGCACATCAGCCTGGACGACAGAACAGCTGTTGTGAGCCCCATTCTTGGGGACTTACCTGCCTTCATTGGGGTCACCACAGATGCACTCATCAGAAAGCCGCATTGCATACCACTATCCGGGACGGCCACCCTTAGATAGCTCACAGCTAAGTAACTGATTCCCAACGCATCACAGAAAATGTGTAGTTCGATAAGGCTTGCTGAAGAAATTTCACAAACAAAGCACGTGGACGACGCCACACTGTCTGTGAATTAGACGTTGTTCAGCCAGCCTTCCCAGCGTTCCCGATCATACTCCTTTATATGGGAGTTACAACCAATGCCTTAGTGACAGAAGTCTTGGAGCAACCTGAAAGCCGACAATAACATCGGTCGGGTCACGCCCAAGTTGTCGTATAACGAAGCTACACAACTTTACATTCCTCTTTTCATGTAACCGTTGTGATAGAGGTTGATTTGAAACCGGACTCATTCTGTGGTGGATTGTCAGGTCGGAAGTGCGAGTTTTCGAACGCTCGGCCGAATACATCAACGCGAGGGAGGTACGTTCAAAAGCCCGCTGCGATCGGATCAAGGACAACGTGCGCGACCGGATGAGTCATCGCTCGACTGGATCGGACCGACGGGCGAGGCAGGGCAGGCGGAATACGACAGACGGCCAGATCGGAGGCGTGGGTTTTCCAACATTTAGAGAAATATTTCGACACGATAATGGAATACGGTCAAGACCAACATTGTGTGGATGGCGAACAGCACGAGCAGCCGGACGAGCCAGCGCGCAACGAAATCGGACAAACAGACGAGGAATGGCACGCGGAAACCCCCCCAATAGAAGGTTCCGACCACACACGTAAACCGGTTAGAAGTGCACATGACGTGTGAACGGAAACCGGGGGTGTTGTGGATTTGAATTATGACTCATAAACGAGAGGGCGCGTGTTGCATGTGACTGGCGATTTGGACAATAAATATCGTGCTTCATCGGACGCCTTCTCGCTACAATTCGTCTGCCACATGCCATCCCACGCCTAGAGCTCGCTAATATTCACAGCTGTGGAGTTCGAGATTCCGGAATACTATAAGTTTTTCTTCATCGGACAAATATTCAGTGGATTCACTTCGGTTAGAAACATACTTGGTAGGCCCAAACTCGCACAGCTGCCGCACCACCTGAAGTTTGTCTACCGCAGCCCTAGCTTCGGATATTGAATCGAGTGACACTAGGTAATCCTCCATGTAGAAGTTCCATTCTAGTGTAGTCGCAGTTTTCGGAGGAAAGTTCTGCCGATTATTCATGGCTGCTTTTTGTAGTGCTAAACTAGCGCGGGATGACGACGGTTTTGCACTAAGTGGGTGGACATTTAGGTGGTATATGTCCGGTGGTCCTCCACAAGAACCAGAACTCCACCAAGGAAAACCTAATGTACCTCGGTCACTTGCAACACTACTTAAGCTGTGTCAGCGGAGGGTGCCACCAAGTAATTGCGGAAATTCATGAGCACTCCGTTATTCAGGTCCACACCGTGAAGAAAACGTTTGCTGTGAGACACTGAGATGTTCAACGGCAAATCAAAAACTGTTTATGTTTCACCGGGATTATTCGTGGTAATTAGGGAGATGGTATGGCAAGTGTCATCCCCGGGTTATAGTTGCAGCACGCTTACATGTATAGTTTTCGCGATATGTTCCAGTATCACGGCTGAGCAGCTAGCGCCTACCTCTTGGTATGAATCAATCGTCAATTCAATGCGGAAGGACCTTTGTCAGCCATCCCTTCATGTTGTGGAATACCCAGCTTTCTCATTTCTACAGCAAACTCATCTGATAGTGACCGTGCATGAGTATTACACTGCTCTCAGACATAGTTAATGTTCGTCTGTCCCCCACAAAAAGCACGTTGTCCTCCGAAATGTTTTCCTCAAGCATTATCCGGATCACATCATCCAACGAGAAATGACGTGCGCCGATGAGGTTTACGCAGTGTTCATTCTAAGTATGATGCGACGCGGTCCCCGGATAGTCCAGCCGAAGATTTTCCCACTCGCACGAGGTTTGTCGCTACTGCCCAGTCTCTGTTTTAGTACCTGATCAGCAACCAAAGTGTCGCATCTTGTCAGAATCCCTACGCTGTTTTCAGTTAAGTCCTCGAAAGAAGTACTCCTCAGGTGAGCCCACTCGTCTACCGCCGGTTGATGGACGACGTCAATATGCGTCGGCAGCAGCTGTGTAACCTTACATACTAAACCAGCTGTGATAGAATACCCCAGATCCAATGATTGCAACTCAACTGTCGTCTTGTTGCACGGCGGTTCATAAGTTCCGCATAGGGTGCAGAACATCATCTGAATGAGCCGTTCCAACAAACCAACTGTCTTTGCAACAGATTCATCGAGTAATGTGGTGCTAAACCCATTATTCAAAAAAGCGTCTGTTTTCACTGACGCTTCTGGGTCAACCAACCATATCGGGACGAATCCTAGACACACACCGTTCAGGGTGGAGATAGCACCTCACAAGGAAAACTATGGCTTTTCCTTTCAGCTTAGCTCAGGCTCGTCCTCATGAGACCAACGTATGATGGAGTAGACCACAACCCGGTATCATCCACCGTACACGTACTCTGTAGGACCTCGCCACATGGTTGGCTTTCAGGCGAGCAAAAATGCATCCGATGTTCCTCACAGCCGCTTTACGTTGCTCTAAAGACTGCCCTTCCAAATCGGGCACCCCAATTTTGCCATCTCATAGGGTCCATCCACTCTGACATCACATCTCCAGCACCTGACCCCAGACGGCTCAGAGTATGTTGGGTTAGTCACTCTGCTTTCTAAGCAAGCAGCCAAATGACCATACATGCTAGTGCTAAGTTTCACTCTATTTTCTTCGAGAAACGTAACAGCTCCCTAGAGGTGGATTCCCTTCCGCACCCAGTTATGTCCTCAGTAACTTCTGCTCACCGCTACTGTAAGCGGCGAGGTAAGTGCTCGAGTTTTACAATGAGGTTGGTTGAGCAATTTAGCTCTGCATTGTAATCTGGCTGCAACAATATGGCCCGGTAACCCTTCATCTAACTGACTAGTTCACGCAAACCATCAGCACCGTCAGCGACTAATTCAGGACCCGCGAAATCTTCCTTGCTCACCGCTAGCACAACATCATTTGTGCGGCCAAATTGCTGGAAAAATTTCTCACAGCCTGTGTAAAGCACACCTCCTTTGGCAGGCGTTTACAGTGCTTAGTTGCCCCTTTTGTCCTATCAAGACGACAAGTGAAGAAATACAAAATTTTTGATCCCCCGTCGACTAACTTATCTGGCAAGTTACCTTAAAATTTCTGACAAAGTGAAGTAATTCTTCGGGGATCCATCACAACTGTCCACCTCAATTTTCAGAAGACTGGCCCCAACAACCACTGGTCTGGGAGCCTGCTCTAACGTCTAGACAGGGTCTTAACTAAAAGGGTTCGTTCCTGAGGCTCGATGGTGAACAGAGGGAGTGATATTATCCATTGACGTTGTATGAAACCTAGGTCCAGCACTCAGGACGTGTTGGGATCTTACGGTCCTACGATGTCTCTTATGAAGCTCCAGTAGTCTACGTCTCAGTTCTAGTTCCTCCACCTATAAAGTCAGCTCTTTCTCTAACAGATCATCAGAAATTTCAACAGAACCATTCACCAGAGCATGAGTAAGCCGATCGGGCAGAACAGATGAGGATTTGGACACACTCACTTTCCTCCACTAGAGCCATAATCGTCCCTATATCACCCCTGGGCCGGATCCCTGCTTGGTTCTAGGAGCCCCAAGCAAATAGCAAGTATGCTTAACAGCACCTGTTTCAGGTGAAATACCATCAGTAAGAAGGTTCTTATAAACACTAAACACATTTGGCATTAAAGAATCACTCATGAACCCTAAAGAATTGAGGCTAATAGAAAGAGGTACGTCACCGAAGGTATAAATGTTCAACTGATTCTCGTCCATTCAGGGAAAAGTTCATGGGACATTACCGTGGCCTCGAGTAGCGGAAAGACACTTGATCGCCCAATGGCAGATTGCTGGTTCAGAGGTGCAGGATCAGCCTCGGTAACGCCATACTTGTCAGGAACAGTGACAACCGTTACAGCGTCCAAGTTCGTTATTCTCGTAGAATGCCGGAATTGCATGACAGGAGAGCGCTGTTTCCTGTGCTCGCCAAAACGCACAGTGACCGGAACAAATGGTGAGGTATTCGTGTGTTACTGAATCTTTCGCTGACGATTCAACACTGAGCATCTGAAGAACAGTTGGCTTTTGATGCCTTAAAGAATGCGTGCAAATCTAATTCATTGCTTTATTGCGATGCAAATAAATCCATAATTGTCCGTTGCGAGATCCCGCCCTAGGGTGTCGTTAATTTACTAGGTCACATAATGGGGGATTTAACTGGGAGCCCAATTGCAGCTTAGCCCTAGCGGAAAGGAACT
This sequence comes from Paragonimus westermani, assembly GCA_008508345.1. Lineage (NCBI taxonomy): Eukaryota > Metazoa > Platyhelminthes > Trematoda > Plagiorchiida > Troglotrematidae > Paragonimus > Paragonimus westermani. Next base: position 98,539 of record QNGE01002108.1, read on the forward strand.
ATACAGAGTTGGACAAGGTGGCTTCAGCTGTCATCTTTGCTGTGAAAATGTTTCACCAGTATAATCAGAGAAGGACCTCCGATATATACACGGACCATAGGCCTCTGGTGTCTCTCTTCGGGGAAACAAAAGGAATCAATCAGATGGCGTTGTCGTGAATGCAACGTTCACCATGTTTTCTGTCTGCTGATAATTTCGAAATTTCCAATACTCTAGGTGAAGCAAATTAGGTTGCGTACGCTCTCAGTAGAGTACCTCTGAATGACACATCCGGAAGCTCGTGGAAGTCCACTGAGATAACTCACTTGACGCAGCGCCTGAACAAACATCCCGTGTCCAGCATACAGATCAGCCAAGAAGCAGAACAGGATTTTCCTTCGTTCAAGGTTGAACGATTTGTTTCTTAGGGCTTGCCGACGAGTAACGATGATCAACTAGCGCCCAAACTCAGTCGCCTTACGGGACTTAGCCTGAAAAAAGGTTGCCTATCCTTGGGTTCAAGGGTCATCATCCCGCCACAGTCTCGGAGAAATATCCTCAGTCAGTTACACGGTGGTCACCCAGGTGTAAGTCATACGGAGGCCTTAGCGAGAAACTATGTATGGGAGCTGAACCTCGACAGCGATGGAGAACAATCAATTTGTATGTGTTAGAACTGCCAAACTGCTCCAAGGAATGCTCTTCCTGCTTCACTGAGTCTTTGGAGATGACCGGGTAAGCATCGAGAGCGGGTCTAGATAGAATGTTTTGGCCCAACGGAGCAAAAGATGTGTTCTTCACTTATCGACGATTATTTAAAGTGAATTCGAGCTTTCCCACTAACAAGTGCAACACCAGAAAACATCGCTTCCTGTTACCTAGATTGTTTCGGCAGATTTGTTATTCCTGATAATGCTCGAAAATGTTTGACAGTGGCACCAACTTCACCAGCGAGGAATTTCGCGAAATCGCGAAAAACAGTAAGATCCGTCACGTAAGGACTTCTCCTTATCGCTGGGCGTCCAGCGGGCTAGCGCAAACACTTGGAAGTAAACAAAGGAGGCGGGTTCCGGCACTGGTAGAAACAAAGGTGGATAAAATTATTTTCACGTATCCTAAGACCCTAGCTGAAACACCGTGAAATGTCCAGCCGAGCGGAAGTTTAACCGAAGGTTACGAACTACTTCGAACTTACTTTCCTAAATACTCGTCTCAGAAATAAATATAGACAGGAGAAAGTGGAAGATTTGCCCTTTTGGAGACCATATGACAGCGCTTTCAGTGGTGGTGATCCAGTCTACGTAAAACCACTTCAGCAAGAATAATGGGAACCCGAGCAAATCAGGACGGAAAACAGGTAGATCACTGAAACTGTCCCACCAGATGGCTGGCTCTTCACAATGCACGAAGAACATGTGATTCATCTCTCCGTGTCCACCACACCAGGTAAACCAACCCCAAACCGTGACCCAAGCCATCTTTCTGCTAGGGAGAAGAACCCGTTACCAGATCTACACCCGCAAGAGGAAGAATGTGTGTCCCTCTCCTCCACCTCGCCCTGGCCCCAAACTACCTAATAGTGCTACCCATACAACCCACTGGGTAAATGCTCGCCTCATCCAAGACTCGTTGTTAACGTGTTCAAAAGAGTTACGTGTTCTCATTTTATTCCGGACTAAATTCGTGCCTGGGATCGAAGTTTGACATGTATTCTAAATTGTGACACCGAGAACTGCGACTTTGAGTGGTAGATCTTTGTGCAATTATAAGCAACGCAGTAGTGTAAACGGAATTACATTCGGATACTTGTCAGCGATACAGTGGGACACCACAAATCTTTACACCGTCCCGTTTAGGCCATACTTAGAACCACACATCCCTCAACGTAATGTGCAGTCGCTTCTATGAATAAAGTTTCGTCGACCAGGATCTACCTGGAGCACTGACATGTAAACAGATTGAGTGTATAATTCTGATGGACAACCAACCCGTAAACATGATGGTATGGATTTGATGGTTCAGTTACTCTGGCATTTATTAGGAGTTACAACACAAAAGCTGTATAGCCTAGAAATACACTCTTACCTCCCACACCCAGCAAACTTGGGCGTTCTTGTGAGATAGAGATATGTATTCCGCCACGGAAATAACATTGGAAACGTTTTCACAATGCATGACTGATTACGAAGATCACCATGATGCTCTTATCGTAAAATAGGGAAACTATTTCTTTGACGAATTTGAGGCTGTGAGCGTTTTTTCGGCATGTGATTTTTCTCATTACAACAAAATTATCACACCCAATAATCTACATATGCGCATATTTTTCGTAAAATAGGTACTTGAACATTTCATGAAGATTGTAATAATATTTCGCCTAACTCGGCGCGGGTAACTCGAAAATTTCCTTGGTGTCATTGTCTATTCATATTTTTGCTATCTTGGTGCCCGGTGCATCAAAAAATTATACACGACCACTGCTATTCTTTGTCGAATAGCATGACTCATTGAGTATTGTATTATTCGTTTTTGATATTATCCGTATTAATTGCGTATTAGCTTTTTTGTCCTTGATAGTATCCGTATTATTTTCTAGCATCGTGTTTCCTCTCCATTAACAACTGTCATATTTACTCACAGACCATAACACAATGACACGCACAAGATCCAGCAGCATCGATGGATCAGAGGTATCGAGTGCTTGTGGTCGTTTCGGCTGCCGCATGACTGTTCAGAACGGCATGCAGTGCCAGACGTGCCTACACTGGTACCACTTTAAGTGTACTGGCCTCAGAGAGGACCAGTGCGCCTTGCTCACTTCTTCAAAGAGGCCATTTATCTGTATGAGCTGTCTCTTCCGAGATAGCTGCACCTCACTGGAGGCCACGTTAGATCCTCTACTCGCCACCCCGAACAAGCAGAAGTCAGGCGCGTGCAAGTGTGGCTATAAGGCGTCCAAAGATGTAAGTGCACAGATAGCCACGGTAGAAAAAGCCCTGAATGATACTCAGAGAACTTTATCTGACATGAAGTCAGAACTGAGCTCGTTGAATGAGTACATTGCCCTGGCCCTTCCAGGCGCTGCAGCTGCTCGCAAGGCAGTGGCTTTGTCCACGGCTCAAATTGAGGAAGTTGCGACGAGCTTGAAGGACAGAGCACTCCGGGAGAAGAGGCTTGTTTTGTGGGGACGATTTCCGACTACACTCTCTCCAGGGGAACAAGCCAGAGCGGTGCTAAACGCTTGTTTCTCTCCAGAGTCTACAAAAATGGTTTCCGCCAGCAGACTTCGCTCCAAAGCTACCAAGAAGTCACTGGGACTCCTTGTGACGTTACCCGCTAAGATTAGCGCGGAGGAAGTACTGGAAAAGATGGTTGATCTAAAGACAAAGCACGTAAACCTCAGGGGAGTCTCTCTAGATCGCTCACTGCAGGAGCGGCAGAAGCGCTCTCAGCTTGCCAGAACAAGGTTATGCATCAAGGCTGACCCCAAACTCCAGGCTAGCGTTAAGGTCCTTATCCCTGATGTCAAGGGGACACCGGTGTCCTCGGACGAACCACCCCAAGCACACACTTCAGAGGCCACTGCCCCCATCTCACTGGAAAGTCAAGCGCCTGTAGATATGCAGGGGGCCGGTAAAACAGATCCCAAAGGTGCTAAGGACCACCAATCTTCTAGACCCCCAATCATCTCACACAAAAAACGGCCGCAAAAAAAATATTTTATTCCTAAACTTTACAGCCCAGTGAGTCTGCTGGGATCCCCTCCTGCGTCAAAAATGGTCCAAAAAAGTGTCATTCCGATGGCTCCCCCCCCCGCTACATTGGGGCCATTTCGTCCTATACTCTCTTCCCATCTACAACTTTATCCAAATTTTCGAGGGTGCAAAACCGCAAATCACCCTCCGAAAGCTCTGAAAGCAAGAGCGGTCCGAACGTCACTGACCTTGGGCCAAGAGAAGCGGACGAAGCGTCCAACAGGGACGCTCACTTATGCCCAGGCTGTGATGAAACGGCCACTACCCCCCAAGAGGGCTCACAGAACTACGCCGCCAGTTGCACAACCCCCCTCACTACTGAGGCTACTTTCCCAAGCTTTCCCTCGTGCACTTCTGTCTCTTTTTGCACCCAACCAAACGAAGAAGTAGCCTTAAAGTGCGTGTACACCAACTGTCTGAGCCTTCTGAACAAACTACCGGAAATCAGACAGCTGGTCCACGACACTAGCCCTCACATTCTTGCATTAACAGAGACCTGGCTTTCCACGGATATCAGTGATAATGAACTGCATGTCCCTGGTTACTCTTTATACCGGACGGACTCCTCCCGTGGACGCATGGGAGGCTGCGCCGTTTTCCTAAGCCAGAAGCTCCCAGTGCCAGCTGTCGTAGGGGAATTTACCTTCCCAGAGAAATGCGACACGCTCTGGATTAAACTCCAACTTCGCAAACGTGACACGCTTCTTACCGGTGTTGTGTACCGCTCGCCGTCATGCAGTGCATCCGACGACGAAGCCATCCTTGCTACCTTAGACAGACTCACGTCTGCCCAGCGTTTCTCCCATCTTCTTATTATGGGTGACTTCAACGCACCCAAACTCAACTCTATGGCGGCTTCTCATGAGGACTGTGGCTGCGGGTTCTCGAAACCCTTGGCAATGTTGATCCATGGGAAAGCCTGGACACAGCATGTCGATCTACCTACAAGGCACCGTCCAGGACAGACACCCTCCTTGCTCGATCTGGTCATTACGAACGAGGCTCACCTGGTAGATAGGGTGGTCATCAAACCGCCGCTAGGGCATAGTGACCATATGCTACTAAACTTTGACTTTATCTGTTACTGGCTCCAAAACGCTGTAACAAAGACTTCATTCCGAAACTTCCAAAACGCAGACTTTAACGCACTAAGGACGTTCTTAAGCACACTCAGCCTCACATCCGACTCAGTGAACTTGAACTACCTTTCCTTTAAAGCTGCCATTCACGAAGCCGATGAGGCATTTGTTCCTCGAAAACTATGGAAGTTCTCCTCTCGTGCACCGCTTCCGCGGAACATACGCCGCCTTCTTGAATTACGTTCTCGTCTATTCTCTAAACAGAAGCTAACGGATAGGCCAGAGGATCTAGAGGCCTTTCGCTCTGTACGAAACAGGTGCAAGCGGGAAATCCGGCAACACACCCAACACGTACAGTCGAAAATCCTACAAATAGCTCACGAGAATAAGAATTTTCTTTTCAAGTATATACGACGCCAGAGAAAAACTAAGCCCTCAGCGCTTTCTCTGCGGCTTCCCGACGGGGAAACCTCCTCCAACCCCCAAGTGGTTGCCGAGATGTTCAGGGAATACTACTCATCAGTCTACAATGTGGATCTGCCAAACTGGCATCCAATTCTCCCGCAGAGGCACTTCCAACAACCCATCCTGACAGCTGACTTTTCTGTGTCTGACGTTCAGGACCTCTTGCTTAAGATCAATCCTTATAGTGCCATGGGACCAGACAAGATCCATCCCCGGATCCTCAAAGAAGCGGCCGTCAGTTTGGCGATGCCTCTCTTCGATCTGTTTAAACAGACACTTCGGACAGGCACTCTTCCGGAGGCATGGAAAGAGGCCAATGTCTCACCTATATTTAAAACAGGCGATCGTCATTCTCCTGCTAGTTATCGACCGATCAGCCTTACCAGCATCCCATGCAAGATAATGGAGCGACTGTTAAAACGCACTATCTTTAAGCATTTCTTCTCAAATAACCTCTTCTCTTCGACCCAGCATGGCTTTCTTCCTGAGCGGTCATGCATAACTAATATGTTAATCTTCATGGATAGCCTAACAGAGGCCAAAGACAATGGTCATATCTCGGACGCTATCTTCTTCGACTTTGCCAAAGCCTTCGACCGTGTCCCACACGGTCCTCTGCTGCACAAACTAGAAGCCTATGGGATTCAAGGAGAAGTTCTCCGCTGGATAACCTCCTTTCTTGGTAACAGGACTTTTAGAGTAAAAACCGGTTCAGGCCTTTCGTCCCCATCCCCAGTCTCTGTGGGGGTCCCTCAAGGATCGGTACTTGGTCCATTGTTGTTTCTTATTTACATCAATGATCTCCCCGATTTGATCTCTAGCAACGCTCTCCTTTATGCCGACGACTTAAAAATCTGGAACGCCTGTGACCCCAGTGCATTGCAGATTGACCTTGATCGTATTAAGTGCTGGTCAGAGGATTGGAGTCTCCCTCTAAACGACAGTAAGTGTGCGCACATGTCACTCGGAGGAGACTCTGGGAACCTATTCGTGATACATGGTGCACAAAGTGTAGTAGGTATCACGAAAGTAGACCTCAAAAAAGACCTAGGGATCTGGCTATCGTCTGGGTTGTCCTTCTCTTATCATCACCAGCTGGCCGCAAAAAGGGGTCTCATGACTCTCGGGATGATCAAACGAACCTTCCCCCGGATTGACAAGCGCGCCTTTCACACGCTTTACAGAGTCTACATAAGACCATTGCTCGAGTATGCCAATCAAGTCGTCTACACCGGTTTGAAGAAGGACATACTCGCCATTGAACGTGTCCAGCGAGTGGCCACCAAAATGGTCACTGGCTTGCGGCATCTATCCTACGAGTCTCGCCTTGAAATTCTCGATCTTTATCCACTTGAGTTTCGTAGACTCCGCGGCGACTTAATTCTTACACATTTTCTCTTTAGCACAGGACTTGTGCAACAATTCTTTACCCTAGTAAGTGATAACAGTCGAAGAGGCCACGACAAGAAGCTCTATAAGCTTCGACCTCGGACCTTCCTAAGACAACAGTTCTTCTCTTATAGGGTTATCAACTACTGGAACGACCTACCACTAGAGATTGTTAGCTGCTCTTCTAAAGACCGTCTCAAAGTGTTATTGGATTCCCACCTACTTAATAAACCGTTAAATTAATAATTTATCCTGTTTTGCTAGATTATTATTTTACTCTGTTCTTGGTACTTTCTGTAACCCCCAAGAGCGGTGCTACACCCCGTTTTCAATGACTGCCTTTCAGGTCAACAGAAAACCGCCGGACATCGAAACGAACAAACTGACTGGATCCGGGTAGATTGGGCCCCCAGCCTCGAACCCGTGTACAAATCGCTGAAATCGCTGAAATCACTTCACTCCCTACTCTCCGTTTTCATCTCGTTTCACCTTGGAAACATTATGCCGGCGACTTACACAGCTGCTGCCCCTGACCTTCTGCCTTTATAGAGGCCACTTACTGGGAGGACCAGAGGATGAATAGCACGTAAATGTTGTTGAAAGCCAAAAAAATGTAATTCAGTTACCCATTATATTGCAAGACTTCAGTATTGTTGAGGTAGATTGGAATGAGAAGCGTGCTATCAACAATACGTTTTATGAAACGCTGCTGAATAGTTGAAACGACAGGACATCAAGTCAGCACACCAGCGAGGTTTCCAGGCACAAGGGTCGACAGATTATCACAGTTGTAGACCATTTTATAAAGAGAAAACCTGCCATATTTTGGACTGGGCAAGAGTGAGCACGAAGCCGTAAGCCTAAGCTTTCGATGGTGTCCACGTCAAACCTGCTTCGGATGCATAAGCATGGACGAGAAAGCTCCCCGTACAGATAAGAGGGCGTCTCGAACGCTTCACGGGGTTTATATAAGACCGCTCCTTGAGTTTGCAAATCAAGTCGAGCAAAGCGGTTTGAAAAAAGACATATTAGCTGTTGAGCGTCTCCAGCGCGCGGCTACCAAGGTGATCGCGGGTCTGAGCAATGTTAATTACGAGTCTCGACTTGAAATTCCTGACATGTACCCAATTGAATTTCGAAGATTCCGTGTTGATTTAATACTCACACACTTCTTTAGAGTAGGTCTCGTAGAACAGATGTTCACTGCGGCGAACGATGGCGGTTGGCGTGGGCATAATAGGAAGCTTTTGAGGCTTCGGCCTTGGACCTTTCTAAGGCAACAGTTGTCTCCCCATTAGGTTATCAGTTATTGGAAAAGCTTTCCTTCTGAGGTCGTCACGAGCACTTCTAGGGATCGTTTTAAAGCTTTGCTTGGTTCTCATTTATTTAAAATATCATTATGCCACTTGGGGATCACTGTAATCCCCAAGAACGGTGCTACACCCTGATTTCAATGATCGCCTTTCAGGTCAACAGACGCCTGCTGACACCGAACAAGGAAAACCAACTGGATCCGGAAACCTTCGGCCCCTGCCTCGAACCCGTGTATCACTCGCTGAAAAAACCAAGATCCGATGCAAAATAGCTGAGTTGGGTGAAACATCACTGCACGGACGACTAATAATATACCCGGGCCACAACTGGAGACAATGTCAGGCGCCTACAAAGGATGATTCGGAAATGAGAATAAAACCTGATCCAAATTTCAGATGAATCCAGCGGGGAATCAACATAAGGAAGTTAAGAGCATTCTGTAGAAGTGGCCAGGCCAAAGGCTGCTGACAAATTGAGCAACGTTGCGAAATTGCCGCCACAGGAAGCGGAGATTTCTTGCAGACTTTTCGGCGCGCTACGCGTCCTGGCTTCTGGGGCTACCGCACTTGGGTTTCGGACAGCGACTACGAGATGATTCTTGATGGAAGACTGTGGAATGAAAAGAGATGACGTTGAGGGTAGGCTTTATATATCTGTTGCTGATAGGGCGGTTGGAAATACAGTGTCTATGCCAGAGCACCGGGGCTTGAGAGATGAATCTTGCAGATTTCAAAACATCACCATCCTGGACCACTGAAAAAAGACTTGGGTTTTACCCGATCGAAAGGGGACTAAGGTTGGGTTGCGGAACTACCGATCAGTAAATCTGACACAAGTTACTCCGAAATAGTTAGGAGGAATTACCAAGGCCAGCCTAGATACGTGCAGTACGTTCCATCATATTAACTTCTTTTATTTTTTCGATCAGGTCACTAGTTACTTGGGTGAGAACAAGAATGTCGAGTTATGCTACCCTGATTTCAGAGTGCTATTCAACTCAGCAAAGCAGCTTGTGCTTATTCCCAGGTTTGGGTCATTCGGTCTGCCCCCAGGACTTCTGGGAAGATTACGCTGCGCTCTGTGAAATCGCTCTTTTGTGTAGAGAAAGCAAGGGGGGAATGTAAACGGAAAATGTGGTGGCCAGTGGGATACCTTCGGGTTCATTGCCCACACCGTTGATGTCTTCAATGTTAATCGCTCTTCTTACCAGGACTAAGAAGTGGATCTTCTTCATCTCTAATGACGATGCAAAGGCCGTGAGCATTCCTCATGGCACCTGCACGCAAGAGAAACTAAATATCGTTTAAATGTGGCCGAATGAGGGGCAGCTAACCCGGGGTGTAAACAAGTGATACGTCCTGGAAACTAGCCAGATTTCTCCAGGCTCTCTGGTAATGCAGGAGAGAAGTAAAGGAGAGGGGAGACAACAAGACTTAGTAGTGCTCAAAACGGGAACGATTCAACGCCCCCCAAGTGGCGTCTGTTGCAGCGTTAGAAAGAAGTGGATTTTTGTGCACGTTACAGAGATCTTTTGCCTCATAAGAAGTGAAGTCGATATGTCGCTTTAAACATTCTACATAGAGCCATGATCGAGGTAACGTGTGGTGGCCTGAAGGCTGCTACGGAGAATGTAGAGCAACTCGCGGATAGAGAAATCGGTGAAGTTCAAGAGTTTGTTAAATCAAGAAGTAGACGGGACTTGGAAAACTCAAACCGTCCTTAAAGGCTCCTTCGGAGTTGAGGAACACTTCTTGTGCAAACAACATACAGCCTTCTACCTCGGAATTCACAATCCTGAATTGGATAAGATGCAAGTTGGTGCACTGACATGGGGGAACACTTCCGTGATACCTGAAGTTAGGTTCTTCAGTTGGCCTTCAAAATCGTACTTCAGTTGAAACCTCTCACGTAAGTGGTAAGAAGACCTTGGACTGATCGCACTGAGCAGTTGTTATTCCTGGGGCAAGAACTCCGATTTACACGTGTAGAGTCGGTATTATATGAGTCGGAGCCTTTCAATAGTTGATAGTAACAACACATGGAAATTCCCAAACTCTGATCTGATTGGTCCAATATGGGATAAAGATGCTGGCGAATAGTGAAAGGTGCAAGGGTGCGCTTATGGGCCCAGCCCTGCTGCCCTATCTTGAAGCGATGATGGACCAGTCTCTTTGATAGATCGTCTGTGGTATCGGGGGTTAGATAGGACGTGAATCAATTAGTTCCCACTGAAACCATTCTCCCTTTAGGAAGCCTCCGCATCCAATTCTGCCATCCGTGCTGAGCTCTCCAACAAGTCATGCCCTCTGTGCAGATGGCACTCTGCTGCTCCTATCGCGCTGGCTTTAGTGTCTCGATGGCAAACATGAACACCTTTCCTTCGGTGAGCCGAAGACTCGTACAGTCCAGCAATTTCTATCTTGCGGCTAATAAGCATTTCACAAGCTACAGAATTGCGACATCTGGAATTAGGGATTCCGGACAGTCCTACGATTTGCATTCTAATCAAAACCTTCCAATTAGTCAGTAGGAAGAAGACCCCGTACTGGTTTCATTCAGCAGTTCTTGTTCATGAATAAAGAAGTTGCATATGCAGACACATGGCAGCATCGAGGATATCACAGTCTGTCATTGCTTGATCATACTGGCACCTGCAAAGTCAGGCTGTAAACTGACTGGTGCGACACAGAATGAAGAACTTGGCGAGTGACGGGAAATGTAACACTGAGACCATCAGCTCAACCCTGATGTGGTATCTTAACTCGACGTCTGAATCAAGATCCCATCAGATCTTCTATCGTGTCGGGGTGTGGATAGGTGGTGTACCCAGCAGATGTCCACCACAAGAAGATTCACCAAAACCACATCAAAACCGTTCATTCCGCCGTGTGGAGTCACGGTTTTAAGCGTCTGGACTCAAACAGCACCGCTTGGCCCTCCTCCGTTGTGTGGGCTGCGCACCTCTGATGAAGCAGAAAGCTATCAAAACGTACAATGAGATCAGTGGACATTTTAAGATTAACAGAAATTGTTAAACCAGAGCGTCTCGTGGTTATTTGTACATTGCTTGATCTAATCGCAACCTCTATCGATATACCAGTCCCAGACTAGTCGCGTTTGTAACGTAGTCAGTGTCTATACATTCCAAGCCCACTAAACAACCAATTCGGATCAAAGACGGAAGGCGGTCCACAAGACGAGTTTCCTATTAGTAAGATGCTAAGATACAGGGAAGATGTTAAGAACTGAATTTAGGAAAATAACACCAAACCTCGATAGGGAATCAACCAAGCTCACAAGTTCCGAGACCGTGTTTTTGCGTGAACACGACCGAATACAGCAAGTCGCGTAATGACGGAGCGACAGGGCGCAAATGAGATTAGGGTACAGATAAACAAGGATCCATCGATGAGAAGTAAAGAGGAACAAGCTGTGCGGGAACAAGCTTCGACAAGTAAACAATCTCAAGTTTTAGTAAAATATCGAGATTGACACCCGTGCGAGGAACTTTCTGCCGAGCGCGTAATTTGAGCGGTCATGTCGGTTTTTGCAAGCAGAGCTCGCAATCACTGGCGAGAAAATTTCAAATGTAGGAAAGGGAACGATCAGGAGAATGGGGCTAAATGAGTGCGTTCTTTCCTAATTTTCTGCGACACCATTGGAACATGGATGCTGAGATGCCGTTCGTTAGTGATTCGATTCTGTCCGTCCATTTTTTCAATTCAAGCAAACAAATCTGCGGTACTTCTTCCGTTATCAAGGTTGTGAAATGCTCTCTCGTGTTTAAACTTTGGTAAATGCTCGCATGTCGAATGAAGTAAAAGTTCATGTTATAGGAAAACTTCCGGCCACTGTGGGCACGAATCCATCAACATCAGACTGTAATATTTACAAAGAAGTAGTTTACAATAACTTGCATGGAATTGTTGCCTCGGTAAGTAGCTCGCGGGCCAGGGCACCCAGTTCTTCAGCTTGGGCTTTATCTTGCGGGAGCATGGACCGTAGGCTGCTGCGATGCTCTCGATACAAGTATTTGCCCCTGGTCCTCAACACGTCTATCGAAGCAGTGATTTCACTTCCTATACGCCTAAGTGACTTTTGCGCAAGTCATGCCATATCGCCTTTTGTAACGGTGGTGGAATGCCCAACTGATCACTCCGATACGATTCACCATCAGTTTATACTGTTCAGTTCCCTCGGTCCTAGAATAGTGCTGGACGTTTCTTCTTGATAATTGAAGGTCAGCCTCTAGTCACCTCTGAAATGACCGTGATATAACGTTTTTGGTCGTATTGATCAGGTCCTTTGGGCTCATTGAAAAGGTCGACGAAGTAAGTGTTAATCCCGGACGACCAGTGGTTGTTCGAGCAACGCTTAGTCATCTCGCAACGTCTATCGATACGCTGGTTCGGTAAAGAATGTAAGAAAGAAAAACTACGCAAAAACAAGTTTTACAAGCAAAGAGTATCAAGATTTACTAAAACTTTGAGATTCGCATTCATAGGAGAAATGATTTGTTACGCGCGCAATTTGAACGGTAGTGTCAGATTTTAAGAGAAGCTCGTAATTGGTATAAGTAATCCCAACTCAACGAAACGAATCAATGAGAAGGGAATAAATAGAGCAGAGAACGTGGCCACCAACATTCTATCAACACATAACAATTATCAAACACTCACGCAAGCAGCTACTTCAGCAGTAAGAAAGCATTCTTCGGCAGCAGGTAAGGTAAAATACTCTGAGAGGAACTCCACTTGAATCTTTCCGACGGGACGATGAATAATTTCACACTCACAGATGGCCAAACTGGACTCTATCGCTGCATTATTGCCGTTGACGATTTCGCAATTAATTTTGCGTGAATCAGGTAAATACTTTAGGGTTTGGTGATCTGTAACAATTTTGGATCCGAATCAAAACGAGTATTCATGCTAACGCTTCCTTTCGTGTTTGTGTGTAACCTACTCCGCGTTACTCAACAGTCGTGACGTGTGAATGATCTGTTGGAACTGAGCTAACAGAATAATACGCAGTCAGTACTCACTACTGAAAACTGATCGACAATGAGAAACAAAGACTCAGCATGATGACCCCCGTGTGCTAATATCAACTCTGGAAAATAGAGTGCACATGCGAATAAGTTAGGTGAGCGAGGCATGAAGGGGGTTGTTTTTAGTCCCGGGACGGATGCTATAAAAAGAAGGGCTTGGTAAGACAAATGTAGGTGGAGAGTAAAAGCACGAAAAATGTACACATGGGTACGACTATCAAAAACATTATCTATTATGGTCGCTACATGGCTCTCTTCCGTAAAGCCAGTGAGTATTACAAAAACCTCCGTTATTCCCGTAAAAATGAAATATATATCGTGTCTTTTCGGCCCTTCACAGTCCCAGGGTGATACAAACAAAGAATCTTGGCAGGGGATAGAGGATGTCAAAGTTCTGGGAAGGGTCGATCAAGAATGGCTGCTACGTTGGTACAGTTGTTTTATTTGCGTTACTTAGTCTACGGTATGTTTTTGTCTGTCGCAACAGACTGCCCAAACTTAAATACCTTTGGGAGGAAAGAGGGGTAGTTGTGTCCAGGGTTGTACGAGAGTTAGCTAGGAGTTGTCTCTCCGCACACCACGTTCGGATCGTCTGGAAGAGGGAAAACAGTGAAGTACCCTCAGGACTGGTGGAGAACGATAGCTCACCATGTCAACGTATCCGGTGGACTGAATAATTTCACTGCCGGCGCTTTATAGAAACTGAAATTTTGAGTGTCTGCCTTTGGTTTCTTCGTTTTTGTGATTCTGTCTGAAGGTGATAGACCCCAGAAAAAAAGAGATTAGCAAGCGAAGATCCATGACCCTGAACAACGCCATTTGGGCTGTGGATCTGGATACGCCACAGATAACCGCAAAGGCATAGGTGTCAAACCGAACAGTTCGTCGGTCCTTTGTTTCCGTGTTTGTTGTACGTGCCAAAATGCCCAAAAACTCGCAAACCAGTAGGTAGGTAGACAGTCAACATTCAGATGGGAAATTTTTTGTTCTTGGTGTAGGACCTTATCGTTAAGTTCAAAGTTACCGTCAGTCAGAAGAGCATGTGGACAAAAACGATGAGCACGATTGGTCATACGTTAGACTGAAAGGTCATTTCCAAAATTGAGAAATGTTAACATATTCCAAAAACATACAGACTATTATACCTAGAGGTCCAGGATAGAGGGGATCGTGGTTGCGTGGGTAACGGCATTTGCCGGGGGACCCCGGGACGGAACGCCTTTTACTACAACGGGGTTTTCAGGCGGGGAACGCCAATCGTCAACAGAGGTGTGGCTGGTGTTTCTTCCACAAATGCTGCATTTAGCCTGCCGACAGAAACTATCCCGCGTCTGCCATTTCGGTTAATGCCTCTTGCGAGGACACGATGGAATCCGTCGTATGGGGGTCTCACTGGTCGTACGTAAGGAGATATGAGTACAAGAGGACAGTTTAACGTGCAAGTGCACGGCTGATGATTGCGGTCTAAGCGGTGTCAGGTGCATCTTTTGCATGGTGGTTTGTTAAACGTTCTGTCTTTCACCGTGCTCAGCAGTCCCAGAAGAACCGGGAGCCCGTTTCCAGAAAATACGGCAGGCGCATTATGAACGGTATTTTTCAACGCTAAACCATCAAATCCTCCGCCGGATGATGAGCTGCAGTGCAAAAGTGATTGTTCACTGACTCATTCAAGAGAACCGCAAAATGTCACTGAATTGCAACCGCGATCTGTGGTCACCGCTCTTGGGCAACCGAATTGCGTCACCTAAAGTTCTATGAAGACGCTGGCTACGGTTTCTGATGAGCAGTTGTATAGCGGTATGGCTGCAGGCCATATTGTCAAAAGGTCAACACACGTCAAAGTGTAAGTATAGTCGTTTGAGAGTGGAAAGGGGCCCACCAGATCGACGTGCACTTGACGAAAACTTGCGTCTGTCAATATAATTACTAAGGAGGCTCTTTGTATGACTGCGGATGGTTGAACGCTGGTACTGGATACAAGGACGACTCCAACTGCCCACGTTGTATTCTAACTTAGGCCACACTAATTGTTCAGTGAAAAGGTTGACTGAAGCACGCATGTCAGGATGGGACGAACCTTACAGTGTTTTGAACACTGCGCGACGAAAGGACACAGACCCTACAGAGCGAGGTGTACTGTGCAAATTGTGGCAGAAAACTATTTGCTCTGGGGATTTGGATTACGAGAGAGAGCTTTCTCGACAAAGATGCTCGATCTCCGGATCATTGGCTTGCGCTGCAGCAATGGCTGCCAAATCATCGCCATTAGCAGCAGTCGCGCTAAGATTATGAACACGTGAGTGTGCATCGCGACAGTGTTTTGGACACCTAAGACATTGTACATCAGTCGTAAACTGAGAGATATAGTGTATGTGCCTAACCTCCATTGCGGAATGCCTGTCGGGAAAGTGTTGGAAAAATAGTTTAACGGTTTATGATAAGTGTAAACCATAGAGGCTCTACTTTCCAATTAATGACGGAAGTGGCGGATGCCTAATTAAATTGATAGTAACTCTTCACAAAACGTGCTACAGCGAGATCTCGCTGGTCTTGAAACTTTGGCAAAGAAAGCTAAATGTTACATTTGAGTTCAACAATCTGCTGTAAAACAGCTCCAACAGCTATGTCAGAAACGTCGATTACAATCGATAATATCACGTTCGGATTAGGATGGGCGAAGACATCTTAGTGGGTGACCGTATCCTTGAGTTCAACAAACGCAATGTGTGAAGCCTAGTAAAACTGAAATCTGTGTTCACCTTTGTAGAGAGGGTCGGCCATTGGCTGCATTATACGTGCACAGTGAAGTGTGAAACTTCAGTAGTAGTTGACCAGACCACTTTAACGACGAAGGTGATTAAAGGGATTTGGCTCGCGGTATCCAGAGACGGTGATGATTTTACCTGTGAGTGAGGCCATCTTGGGTTCTGAGACCTACTGACTCAAAATTATTGTTGTGGTCTTGCCTGGATCGCATTTGGTGGGGTCAACTTTGCTACGATGGTAAGTCAAACGCTCCCGCAGGGTGCAGAGATATGTTAGGGGCTCCTCTTATGGCAAACCTGCGAACCAAATCTAATCCAGGTAGGGATAGACAAAGTCAAAACGGCGTGTCAATTCGTGAGTAAGGCCTTGGGAAGTTTAAGCTGCACTGCTCGAACTAGATGGCATTCAAAGAGATTCGGAAAGGCTTTAAATAGGCGATAACTGCGGTTTTGTGTATATCTTCTTTGCCTACCGGGATCTGGTGGTGAGTGCGCATCAGAGCTATGTGGCTGAAGATGATTTCTCCATATAACCGAATAGCTGAATCTTACAAATGCGAAACTGGGTACTTGTCAGGGAAAATCACTTTGTTTAGCCTGCGGTAACCACCGCCTTGGCGCCAACCATCTCACTTCTTAAGGACATATGGAATAGTGAGGCCTATAAACATTCGGTAGGGCTTATTGTTCCGAGTTCGAGCACGTGACCTTTCGGGAACCAACCGGCGAGGCTGTGCAGAGAAGAGGGTTCTCTTAGTACGGATATGGTGTGTGACACTTGAGGTCACTGTTGGAATATGGTTCGATGTGCGAATGGGCTGTTGGAACAAGGTGAATAGGTCCAAAACTTGCTCATTGGAGGCGGGTTGGGCGTATGTGGATATGATCGTTCCAGATTTTGCGTGCACACCGAATATGCCAAGCTCAGTGCTGGAATCAATCAAGAGATGGCGTCCGGTATCGACCAGAAGGTCCAAATGGCAGGTAAAATTGATGCTGATCATGGCGAACGGTATTGTGGTAATTGTGAACACCTGGCGGGATGTCCGCCAGTGACTCAAGTTAAGGGTGAAAAAACGTTGCCCGTAAGTAGTTATAGAAATGCTATTTGCAGTGCGAAGCTGTTGCTGCAGATGTGTGGAATCTCGTCTTTTGTAGACAGGAACACGTTAGTTCGTGCGCCGGTTTCAACCAGGAACGTGTTTCTAGTATCTGCAACCTTCCCAAAGATGTGGCTACCGAGTGCGACGCCGACAACGTTAGTCAGCATTAGGAGCCGGCTTTGAATTTTCTCTGTTTGGTCGGCTGATAATTATACGGATTACAGAACATAGTTGATCGAGTGCCAAGACGTTGGTGATGCTAACAGTAGCCGTCTCTTCGTTGTGGTGTTGTGCCTCAGGGGTTTTGCGAGGTCGACGGAGGGCGGGACGATCTGAAGGGATGCTGCTAGAATCGCGGCGCAAATCCAGGACTTTGGCCCACAATGCTCCCGCGTCTGATGCTGACGTAGACGTGTGACGGATAGCTGACTTTTGTAGTGGACAGGTGGATATGCACTCGACCCTCGTCAACCAACAATTTAAGACGTCTTCCCAGAACAGCAGTCGAAAAGTAGTGCCATAAAGCATCGAACTAGAAGAACGCGTTGGAGTTTGAGAACAAACGGTATATTTCCAGCAGTGTTAGGAAATATGACAAGCAATTGGTTCTAGCCTAATCTGTGACCAACAACAGCAACCAAGAGAAGAAAGAAAAAAGCGCGAGGTGGGCTCCAGCCCACTCGGTGGCACCCGAAAGCACGCCAGGCGAAATGTGCGTAAAAACATCGAATGCGTTAAACAACGCTCGAAAAGATCCAGGTTGAACGACCTTGATTAATGAAAGAATAGATGGGTTGTTAGGAGATGAGCAAACATTCGCTGTGTGCAACTAGTTGCACGGCTGAAGAAAGTGACGCTGAGTTCATATCAGGCCTCCTATAGCAGGCATACGCAGAAGCATGCGCACTGAACAGATGCACTAGAGCACGGTTGCAGCCGGGATCATTCGATAAGACACACGATTGCTGGTCACTACACTTTATTGAATAGTGGCTGAAAACGTTCTACTACATGGTTGGCTTTCCCCGATGCCCCCGATAAAGGTTGTGATTTTGCTATAAGCACGATTGCCTACGCTGTCCCTTGTAGACTGTGTCCACAATTCACGAAGGAGGAACGCGTCCACGTACGACGTGCCAAAAACTGTTTCATTTCCCAGGATTGGTCATGAGCGCTTATCGCCCTGTTTTAGCTCACTAAACACCTGATGCAAACAAGTCTTTCCTGATGGAATGAATCACTTAATCGCCAATTCTTCGAGAGTTTCATAGCGGTTATTCATCAGCTGGTCCATTAACACGTATCGGAGTTGTATTGTGATCCATTTAAACTAACTGGCTGAATTTGGCTCACTAAGAAGAAACTCAGTTACTGCAAAATCTCACCTGTAGGTGTATGAACCATAGGATGGAGTCCATTTCTAAGACTAGAGGGATTAAATACGACAGAGCTACTGTCGGGCCCTCGGAAGACTCAGAATCGTTTTTAGACGTGGGCATGGCAGATAAAAGTCATGGGGTGATAACCGATTAAACCAGTGATATAAAACTGACATAACTAAACGCGTATACGAAAAAAGGCTGTGTCAGAAATGCAAGGCAAAATAATTATACGGGACGAAATAACCAAACCGGTAAAGTGTAACCACGCGGTAAGAATTTATTTCAGGCTCACCAGTTGTTGGAACCGGTCCAACAGAATATTACACAATGAGTGCTCGCTATCAAAAATCAATCGACAACGAAAAATAAAGACTGCGCATGTTGACCACCGTGTACTGGTACAGACCCCGGGAAACAGAGTGCACATAGGAACACGTCAAGTCAGCGTGGCGCGGAGCGAGAAGTAAATTTAGCTCTGGGACGGATATTGCAAACTAAAAGCTTAAGTAAATCGGAAGGTGGCGGGAAACAAACCATCAGTAACATACGATGGAACGCGACCACGAAACCTGCCACTTATTAAAGTCGTTACAAGCATACGCAACAAATACCAGAAGGGAAATGAAATGCGAATGAACGGAAGACCCAAAGTATATTACACAGACGTTACGATAGGACTGATCGAACACCAAAGTTCGCCTAAACACGAGAATGACTAAGGAGGCTTAAGCTCCAGCAGTTGAGCGCGTGAGCAAGCCGAATGAGTGTACTACGCAACAGGTGCACATAGGCCGATAAGCATGCAAGCAGCAGACGCGATCGAATGCGGCAAGCTGACGGCAGGCAAATGTTTTACGACACTACGCACAATGAGTTGTTGTTTTAGAGGAGATCTTCATACAGCAGCAGTAGACCAGGGTCACCTTCATGTCACTACGACGTGACAAGTCGGTGACATGCTAATTTCTCTACGTTAGAATTACCGTTGAATTTCCGTAAATGTCTGCCCGATAGAATCATGTGTCCATCAAAATCACTGTGTTGTAACATGCAAAATTCACTGTAAAAAATTTCATTGAATTGGTAAGTGATAATATCGCTAACGCGTCGATTACTTTGTACTTACAAAACAGTAAGCCTGTCTTTCAATTATTTTGCTACAAATGACTCAGAGTCCCCTATCAGGAGACGCACGAGAACGGTGGTCATATTGTGGTGGATTGTCAGGTCGGGAGTGCGAGTTTTCGAACGCTCGGCCGAATACATCAACGCGAGGGAGGTACGTTCAAAAGCCTGCTGCGATCGGATCAAGGACAACGTGCGCGACCGGATGAGTCATCGCTCGACTGGATCGGACCGACGGGCGTGGCAGGGCAGGCGGAATACCACAGACGGCCAGATCGGAGGCGTGGGTTTTCCAACATTTAGAGGAACATTTCGACACGATAATGGAATTCGGTCAAGGCCAACTGCTGAGGATGGACAGGAAATTTTTATGGACCGAGGACTTGGAGGTGGCATTCAACGAACCCAAACAGGATGCTGAGGTCATTCGAAGGTGCCTAACGATCCCCAAACCGAATGAACCATTTACGGCGTCAGTTGATGCGGAATTGGGGCAACACTTTCACAACTGTCAGGGATATCTGAGTATGCCAGCCGAGTACTGACGGGAGCAGAGAGAAAGTATTCCACCGCGGAGAAAGAATGTCTGGCTATCATCCGGGCGCTGGATAAATGGAGGACCTATCTGATAGCGACAACCTCCCATATAGAGACCAACCACAGACCCCTGATCTGGCTGAAGACGGCGAGGGATTCGCGCGGACGACTGGCGCACTGGGCACTTCGGCTGCAAGAGTTCAACTTTGCCG